>KZ107131.1:27783-152409 GCA_000504365.2 Pseudocercospora pini-densiflorae CBS 125139
TACGCTTACTACTACTACTATATATTTAAATCTACTCTTAAGTCCTTTACCTACGTTTCTACCTACTTAAGACGCTTAATAAGTACTATAGATTAGTTACTAGGAGTTAATATTCGCTACTTTATTAGACTACGTAGTAGTACTAGTTACTAGATCTCTTCGATACTTAGATTAATACCCTTTAAGTAGAGCCTATAGCGCTAACGAGACTCTTCCTTAGTATAGAAGTATATATATAGCTATTATATACGTTAGAATATTTATCTATAGATCTACTAGTCTATAAACCTCTCTTCTAGGTATACTTGGCGGTATTCTAATTATTTACTTACTTAGGTTTATAGTAGAAAGTTAATCTCTAAGGTCTTAGCGGCTCGAGGGCGGCTTATAATCTACTCTACTTACTAACCCTAATTAATACTCTATCCGGAGCGAGATCGGCTACAGTTATATGCCTAATCGGCGTTCGCCGCCCCATACAAATTAGGTGGAGACTCGAATAATAAGCGGGTCACGGTTCGCCAAGATTCTCCGGTATAACCTTCAAAGGGATATTATGACGCTGTGGAGAAACCCACATTTCGGCTGCGTGAGCCGCCACCAATGGTTCTGTACCTGAGAGATCCACCAGCTGTCAGCAGCAATTATGCCCCGCCGTCTATGCTACGCCCTAGGCATATATGTCTTATGTCTAACAGGCGCTCGCTGAATGAAGAAGATATGAGTGCAGCCGTATCGAGAAGGAAGTCAACACGACGCTACAGCTTCGAGCCTTTCGCATTCTGCTCCTGCTTGAGCCTTACGACACCCTGTGAATGGTTAGCATGGATGCATGTTTCCATCAACATATCTTCTTGCTTACCTCTTGTACGCACGAGGCTATCAACTTTCCGTCCTTGGAGAATATTCTCTGCAAGACGAAGCCTCGTCCATCGCCCGCCCACGGGGTCTCTGCTTCTGCGCATAGCCAGTCGTCTGCGCGGAACTCCCTCGGATTATGGAAATATATGCTGTGGTCCAGAGAGACCATCATGCCCACTTCTGGTCTCTTCTCTTTTACGCCGACTATCTTACCGTCCTTGATTTCCAAACTCTTCAGCTGATTGATCATGTCATCATCCAAGCCTTCTACTCTCTTCAATGTCTCGAGATCCATCTTCTTCAGCCGCTCAAATACATCTTGCGTAATCAATCCCTTCCCGCTGTTGTCTTCGCCATTCTTGATCTTCTCATTACTCTTCAGCGCACTCGTGTATCGCCAAAGCTTGTGTGTTCGAGCCACAGTTCCAATGAAATACGAATCTGACATGTAAGCCAACGCACTCAAATGCGCCTGTGTCCCTCCTTCCTCGCTGATCTTTCCTCGGCATTTGATCCATTGCCTTGTCCTCTTAAGATGTGGATGCGGTGAGTCGTTGTTGCTTATGTCCACTCTCTGTGTCACGAAAGGGCTCTTTGCGCCTCTGAAATGATCGATCGGCTCATCGTCCATGGGCGGCGGTATGTCTGGCATGTCGGCCTGATGTTGCACTGTCTGCTTTCCTCCAGAACCCTCCCTCATGAAGGATAAAGTAGTTGTGAAGATTGGTTGACCGCGCTGTCGCGCCTGAACTGTTCTCGTCGCGAAACTTCGTCCTTCGCGTACATGCTCGACATGATATATGATTGGTATCTCGCTGTTGCCATTCAACACAAAGTAGCAGTGCATGCTATGCACCAAGAAGTTCTCCGGTACGGTTTTTTGGGCCGCTGCTAGGCATTGAGCTATCACAGCCCCGCCATAGATTCCTCGAGCTCCCGGAGGATGCCATAGCGGCCTGAAAAGATCATGGAGTCAGTATCTATATATTTCCTCGTCAAAGGAAGGGTGTAGGATCTATTAGCGAGACTGTCTCTCAGGACTCGGAAACTTGGCTGGAGACCACTATAGTGGTCTGCTGCATCCGAGACTTTCTCGCTAATGTCCATATACACTCCTTAGACTTCCTTACCTCGTGTTCGTATAGATATCTGGATTGATGTCATTAAGGTGTGTGAGTTCGAGTACGTCTTCGATTGGGGCCTTGTCTTCCGAAGGAGGTGGTGGTTTGATCAACGTAGGATGAGTTCGCGAGGACATGGCGATTGGCAGCGTTGGGAGGTGAGTGTCGCGGGTCTCCAAGATTGCGAAAGAGAAATGTGGCCTACGTTCACGTCAAATGCGATTTACACGCGTCTGCATGATCTTGTCTGCAGTTCGTCCCATGTGAGCTCAGCCCGGGATTGTATGCCGAGGTTCGCGAAGAACCGAATCTACCGCATCTTCTTCGGATCAACAGCAAACAATAATTTGTGCTGGTGCCCTACGGCCGAGAAAGGCCCTTCTCTTCAAGGCTATCTCCCGTCATTGGCGTGCTCGATGCTATTCGATAGGCTTGCGGAGCACTGAGAATCGGTGTCGGCTCTGGAGTCTGCACGATACTGCATAGGTGCTGTGCCGACGACAGGACGAATTTCCGAATTTCGGGGCCGTCGGAACCCGGACTATGCTGCCGCTGCTCAAGTAGCATTCAAGGCATTTTGTGTTCTTGAATGGCCGAGGGGCCATCTCTGCATACGAGCCTACGGCCAGGCCTATGGTTACGCAGACGGAGGGTGTTGAGTACTGGACCATTGCGGAGAGATCAAGACATTATAGCCACAGCTGTCCTGCCATGATACATGGCGAGTAGCCTGCTAGGTCCTTCTAGCTACCCAAAGAACAGGACGATACACGTTCTGCAGCATGCTAGCAGGATCTTGAATGTAGCCTGTTGCTGGCGCTGTCTTCTGCTCAAGTATTTCGAAGCCCAGACTCACCACAAGAGCGATTACTTCCTCGTTCGACAACTCAAAGGATCCTGGCTCTCCAATGCCTTGATTGCCATTGGTGTGCGAATGAGAGTGCGTTTCCTTGCTGCCTTGACGTTCACCCGGCAGCGGCGCGGATTCGAAGTGCCATAGTAATGGACCAAGATTAATCCAAACTCCTCTTGGCTTCAAGCAGGCTTTGATGGTCTCAATGTAGCTAATCACATTGGGAGCCGTGTCTAAAAAGAAGCAGGTAGTAACGGCATCGAAATTCTGCAGATATTCTGGTTCTTGATATAGAACGCAGAAGTCGCCCGATGTCATGCTCATGCGCTCACTATGGTGCACCTCTGCTCGTGTCTCCTTCTGGGCTTGATCGAGGGCCACTGCAGGATTGATGTCAGGGATAGCGACGCCCTGCAATTGTGCAGAGCGCGTGTGATGGTTGCTGAAACTTAGAGCCCAGGGGTACAGTGTATGTTGGCCTGTTCTCCTCACGGAATTCAAAATGTAATTAGACGCCATCAATTGATGGTAGGAGATCTCGTTGCCTTCGACTGTATAACCAGCTGCACAAAGATCGAAGACTAATCTGCCAAGACCAGCGCCTGGAACCAATATGCGCACATCGGGCCGCTTTTCTGTTGCACACGGGAAGTACTGCGAGAGAGCTCCAACAATGGGCGAGAAAGCGGCATGTCTTTCAGGGAGACCCTCAGCAGACCAATCTCTGTACAGCTGTCGAATAGTCGAACGGGCCTTGTCGAGATCGCTAGACTTGGAGTGTGTCTTCCACGTGTCATTAGTCTTCTCGAGGCCGAATGACGGCAGAGCGAAGTCCAGTATGGCTTCGGCGATTTTGGCGTTGGAGTCGATGGCTTCATCTATGCGATCGAAGACCTTGGGTAGACAAAAAGGTGGCGACGACAAAAGATCGACTTGAGATGCAGGCAGAGCATAAAATGACTGACGCCGAAGATGTGTGATGTTGTAATGCGCTGCGCGACGATATTGCCTGAAGTGCATTATGAGACACGGAGCACGTTTGTTGTCATACTTACACCGAGACGCACCTGTAGGAGTCTAGGGCAGCAAACACAACCTGCCTCTCCTCAGGGTCAGCGAGTGGATTAAACTCAGGTTCTTGGAGCTCTTCTTCTGGTGCAGCCATCTTGGAAGGCGATTGTGAGATGCGAGGAAAGAGGGATAGAAGCAGAGACTGATGTCAATATTAAATGGGTTTGATTTGATGTCTTGGCGGCGCCAGCGCCACTTCCTTCCGCGCCTGTTTTGACTTTGAGCACATCAACACGACAAGCGCTGTCTTCCCAGACCAACTTCTGCCATCCACATCAACATCGCGCTCGGTGCTTTGGATCGAATGGCCGTCGGCGCAAGCAGTGCGCCTGCCGTGAATGGCACGACCGGCGACAACAAGGTCGTTGAGCTTGCGATTGACTTGCCGCGGAGCCCAGGAATGCGAGTGAACATCCACTTGACAATACTGGCAAAGTCGATCGTGCTTTTCTTGACATCGACGAGCGCCGAACTGGGCTCTGCTCCATCAGCAATGGGCAGCTTTGTTTATTCAATGCCTGACGTGAGCAGATCCCGCACATCAATACAACATCTGTGATCGAACTAAATGGCGTGATAGCGATACAATCCTGCTCAACCGATGAGCACCACACTCTATAGTGCCGCCATGTCTTTGGACTTCACCGTACGCATGGCAAAAGTGCTTGCGCGGAAGCTGAACATGCCTTGCTACGTAGGCAACAGTATCAACCTATCTGGAGCAGCTGGAGGTGGTTCAGTGGAGGAGGAAATGGAAGCGTTTCGCTACACAGTCGACACTGTGTTGAAACAGGTCTCTGCCTAATTTTTGTGGCATTACTCATGCTACGAGGCTGCAAGAAACGGTGCCTGAGTGTTCTCTTCAGCGCTCTGGAACCAGCTGGCCGCGACCAACCAGACGAAATCCAAGCACTATGGAGACACTTGGTCTCAAATGCAGCAAGCTATAGCTCGCTGGGACCTCCTCACGATGCCATGATCTGCTACAGTAGAAGTGTCCCGAGTCAGCACTCTCCATTGCGAGCGATGAACTGGAAAGCCATCCTGCTGTACAGGCGCGGAAATTGCATCACTCGGCCTCAATGACTCTGAGCTCACTCCAAATGTGACGGAACTCATCAAATTTCGTGCTATCTCAATTCCACATCATTCTCTGGCTGGAATGTTGATTTGGCACGAGTTTCCGATGCTGTAACTCTCCGGGGTCATTCGAAATCCAGCTTAGCAAATAGCGGGATATGATCACTTGGTCCACGGTCTGCTGGCGTCTCATGCATACCCGCTTCGCTCAGATTCGATTCCAGTGAACGTGAGAGTAAAATCATGTCCACCCTGTCAGCGCTGGCCCCGAACTCCTTAGAGCGCGGATAAAAAGTGTATGCTTTCTTGGTAGGATGAAGATACCGAAAGCTATCAATCATTTGCAGACTCGCATCTGATTGACAGGCTCCGACTGATGCTACTTCATCCTCAGACCTGCTCAAGAACCTTTTCTCAAAATCGGCACGGTTCGCACAGTGCTGCGGTGGGAAAGTTCTTAGGTTTGGATGTCCGTCCACTAATGTCAAAGAGCGTGAGCCATCAGCAAGATGTCTCAAAGGAGAAGGGAATATGATATGAGGCATGCTTACGACTTGATCGTGCGATGTTCAGATCGCCAGCGACGACAACTTGGAATCCTGCCCACTAGTCAGCACCCTCCTCTTTGCTGCATCGTCGCCGTACGAAGGCTTTGGAAACGAAGAATGACAATGGGAAAGCCCATTGCTGGTACTAGAGATTGGAGTCTCCTGAATTTGCCCGGCAACCTCTTCTGAGGCGAGTCGACTTACCGTTGCCCTCAAGTGTCCGGATCTCGTGCTGCAGCATCTCGTGCACCCTCAGCTTGCGATCGTGCCTAGTTCCAACTACCGCACCGGTCTTGGACTTGTATGGTGCATCGGTTCCGTTTACCAGATAACAGTTGAAGATGGCCATCCTCGGTACGGCACCTCTGGCCTTGGTTTCACACACCAAAAACCGACCTTCTGCATCCCAGTCCACCTGTCGGACTTTTTCCACGTAACGCTCCACAAAGTCTTTTCGGATCAAGCTGCAAACACCGTAAACTTTCCGCCCAAAGCCTTTCGCATTGTGTTGGTCAGACGGCAAATTAAAGTAGGCCTTGTAGGATACGGCTGCATCGCCCTCGTCGGGCGCGGGCATGACGGCGCGCTGGACTCCTCTCTGAGTTGCCACATCGTCCGGGTTGATCTTCACTTCCTGAAGGAGCAACATTGTGGGCCATCTGCAACACTCACGTATGGCGATCAGCAATCTCAGTGACAGCAAGCTCTTGCTTTCACCTACTCATACTTCCGCAGAACATCTCGCAAGGATGCTGATGTGCCCAGCCGGTCACCAGAGGAGGAACTAGCCGAATTTCGGGCAGCATCAAAGAAGGTAGTGATAGCGGGCTGCAGAAATGGTATTATGCCATTGACATTCCAGGAGTATACGATTACGCGGGTGTCGTTGGCTGCTGCAGCGCTTGCTTGATCCTCGTTCTTCGCCTGCTTTCGTCTTCGCTTGGATGGTGGCGGGGATATGCTCATTCTCGGTGGTGGAGCAGTGAGAACCAAGTACCTCTCTGCGAGGACCAATTGGAGAAACCCTGGACCTGTCTTCAGGTGAAAATGGTGCCGAACAGGTCGACGAGCTCTTCGGGCAAGAGCCCTTGCGCTATACCCGGTGTGCTTCCGACGGTGAGCGTTCAAAATGAGCTCCGTATGGCTTCAGTCAATTAATGGATCCGAGACACGGATGAAGGTGGATTCATTCCAAATTGCTCGGCTTGCCGACACATGGGTTCGAGCAACGCCGATGATGCCGTGCGGCCCGGCTGCGAAATGGCGCTGACAAGGAACCCACGAAGCGAGGTTCTTGGAGTAAATGGATCTCTCGGAGCAATCTTCGATTTCATCAACGTGCGGCGCACAAGCGGCAAGCCCTATCTAGTGCAACCGAGCGGAGCGCTTTCCGTGTTCGAAAGCCGAGCGCAACACCTACAAATGCAGCCATCATCATTGCTGGATGCTTCTCAAGCTCATCCACTGGCAGTACGCGTTGGACGTCATCGAATCTCAAACCTTGAATCCCACATCACAGATGCCGCTCGTCGCCTGCATAGGCGCGCATGTCACCAATCCTGCCCGAATCACGTGTTCAGGTACCGTTGCGCGATGGTCACGAACTGAGTATCCTCTTAGTCTCTGCTGATGCGATGCGGCTATGCTGACCAAACGCAATGTCTTATTTTGTTTGCTTTTACTGCTAATCAGAGCAGCCCACCAATGCAGCTGGTTATTGCCAAGGTGATAAGATTGACTCCCGTAATGGGAACTTAATTCTCCTTCACAAAATACACTAAAGATCTGGAGATCTGCACATGCAGGTGTGCAGACGAATCACAAATCTAGCGCTTTTGCGTCAGAAATACCTTGGACGTCTCCATAATGCTATCCATCTGGCTTCAGCAGTCGATTCCAGGAATCGAATTCAGCGACCTTTGCAAATGGCACATCTTGAGTAAATATGCTGGCAACGCGTGCCTTTACGCTGCGGATGTCCTCCGTATCAGATACCAATCATGATCCGAATTGTCACCGCAACCCAAGGTCGATGTAAGCAAATTGGTCGAACGATGCTTCTTTGCCAAGGAGAAAGAGCTCCGTTTCCATGCCGTGCCACTTTGGAATATTCCGTCAGGCTGTTCTGAGGAGGGTGTGAAGCTCGTAAGATCACATTGCAACAGACGCTGATTGAACGTGCCACATCAGGCAGACCGGCAAGGCAATGGCCACGTATGATGGCTGACTTGAGTGTATTGAGCTGATCCTGACAACCTCAGCGGACTTCACGAATCTAAGGTATTGGTTATGCCGATGATCGGCAGCATGTTACTTGAACTGAGTCTGCATGGCAATGATCGTCACGCAGGACTGGAGTCCGTCTATGCGAGCAACGGACGACCCATTGGACTGCACGTCAGCTGTTGAGATTCTATAACGACTTCATGGATGTCCAGTCAACAGCACACTCCGTCTGTGGCATTGAAGCCATGGGTTCTCAGGGCGGCTCACGAATTGATCAACTCGAAGATGGCCACCAACGGGCAGTATTGAAATGGTGATGCCTGTCAATCCTATCCTTCAGACATTTACTGGGACATCAGCGCCTCACGCATCGCATCGATGATTGCGTTACGTGCACGCATTCCAAATGTGCTAAAGGCGCGCCGGAAGCACTGGTGGACTGGTCATTGACTGGTGCAGAATTTCGGGGAGTGCGAGGCTGCCATTGTCTTGTTGTCGTGTGATCGGCCGAGTGTACATTTGAAAGCGAGCCGGCTGACAGCTTCCTCTAACCACGAATGTGGAGCACTGCACGAAGCGACACGACACGCTAGAACATCTGATGGCGTTAAGGTCAAGGGATCGTCCTCTCGCGTAACAGTATCCGAGGAGCTGGTTGGTCAAGACAACCGTGGAGAGAGGTCCGCTTCCCAGCCCGAACGTGGCTCAGCTTCGCCCATTGCGCACAGGTGATCTGGAACAGATCGACATTGTCTATATGCAGCTGTGAAACTACAAGAGGGTCCTTCCATGGCTTCTTTTGGATGTCATTCGACGGATCTGTTGCTAACAGGTCCGATGAAGCAGCGATTTTGCGAGGTCCAACAGGAAGTCATTCCCAACTCACTTTGTAGCGGTCCCGGATCCGACTCCGCGCTCAGCACCCAAGAGCGGCCTTTTGTATCCAAGTCATCCATAGCGAAAAGCTGTGTCCACTTGACGATCGCGCCTTCTCATCTGGGATGCAATGCCATCACAACCTAGCATAGATGCTGACACTGGAAGCCGCCGGTCACCGTCCTGTACAACAGACCTCACCGCCTGAAACTGCTCACCGGTAGCGTAAATCTATTCAGATGACCATAGATAGGCTCAGATAGGTGTGGAGGGTCAGTCACATGTGTGCAAGCATGGATGTCCAGTGCGGTGCCTTCCTTCTCCAGGGCTTCTTCGGCGTTCGGGCCGTGTTCTTCACAACCCGATCAAAGAGTTCCCGTAGCTCAAAGTCTAATACCCATTAGCTTTGAGCCATACCAAGCTTTGCTGCTCGCCGTCTGACCCATGAATGGGCCCATCAGGTGCATAAGACCAACGTACAGACGAAACGCCGGGTGGCGGTTCTCTAAGATCTCCCACTCTGGCATGCACTTGTAAAGAGCCAACCAGTTGTTCCCGGTGCCTTCCTTTGTCGTTTCAGGCCTTAAGCACCTTCCCTATATCTGTTCCCTGTCGCTCTCTCCTCTTAATGCTTCTCTATTATGGTTCTTCATCGGTCCTTTCCACTCTCACATTCCAGCACTTGAACAATTCACATCACATTTCGACATTGACACTTCGCCATGTCTCCTTCCATATTGAACGATGGTAACGTCGTTGACCAAGACATCGACACGACTACAAACGGCATCGATGTCAAACCCAGCAAATCCGCCGTTCTGCATCGATCATTGCACCACGATCCACACCAAGTAGTCGGCGCCCAAGGTCACTACCTCTTCCTCAGCAACGGACAAGAAATCTTCGATGCGACTGGGGGTGCAGCTGTGGCCTGTCTCGGTCACGGTGACGTTCGGTACGCTTTACCAAATTACCGTCACCAAACAGACTTCTAACCCATGTTCCTTGATCCCAGTGTCCAGGATGCGCTCATCAAACAGATGCAAGAAGTCTCATACTGCCATTCACTATTCTACGCGACTCGACCGGCAGAGGAGCTTGCCAAGCTCCTTGTCGACAGTACCGATGGCGAAATGGCACGAGCGTTCTTCATTAGTTCCGGAAGTGAAGCAATGGAAGCAGCACTGAAGATGGCCCGGCAGTACCATCTTGAGAAACCTTGTCCCGAGCCGACGCGAGCTCACTTTATTTCCCGACATCAGAGTTATCATGGAACAACGCTCGGCGCGCTCGCCGCTGGAGGTCACGTTGCGCGCAGGGCCATTTTCGAACCGATTCTCAGCGTAAACACTAGCCAGGTGAGCCCATGCTATGCATACAGGGGCATCTCGTCGACCAGCAATGGCCCGAACGACACAGATGCTGCGTTTGTCAAACGGCTAGAAGCGGAGCTCGACGCCGAGTTTCAACGCATTGGTCCGAAGAACGTAGCTGCTTTCATTGCCGAACCGGTCGTTGGAGCGGCACTGGGATGTGTTCCGCCCGTGCCAGGCTACTTCAAGGCTGTACGAAGAGTATGCAATAAGTACGGTGCCCTTCTCATATTCGACGAAGTCATGTCTGGCACTGGACGCTGCGGACCTGAAGCATCCGAACGATTTCCAAAACCACTTCACGCATGGCAAGACCCACTCATTGGCGTAGTGCCAGATATCATGACGATGGGCAAAGGCCTCGGAGGCGGATACATGCCCATAGCTGCGATGATGGCTTCGAGAGACGTTGTCGGAGTTCTACAGGAAGGTACTGGATCGTTCAGCCACGGACAGACATACCAGGGCCATCCACTGGCTTGCAAAGCAGCACTGACAGTGCAGAAAATCATCCAGAAAGACGATTTGGTTGCAAACGTCCGACGGCAGGGTGCTCTGCTCGGTCGTCTCTTGAGGGAAAGACTCGCATCAAACCCACTGGTGGGTGACATACGTGGCAAGGGCTTGTTCTGGGGGATCGAATTCGTCAAAAACAAGGCTAGCAAAGAGCCTTTCGATCCCTCGACTGGCGTTGCGATGGGAATCCACGAACTAGGTCAGTCCGATTCGCAGATGCACCCCACGCTCGCATCACTTGATCATAGATGAACTCGCAGACTGACCACGATCTGATAGGTATGCAAAAGCCGTACAATATTAGCCTATACCCAGGCACGGGAAGCGCCGATGGCCGTCGGGGCGATCATATAATCGTGGCGCCGGCGTACAACATCACCGCAGAAGAGGTACGGTATGTCGTTGATACGGTGGTAGCCGTCATCAACAGGTACTTCAAGCACCACTCGAGCGATTGGACCGGAAGCAAAGTGGGAGATCGAGAGATGGATTTGCATAAGCCGAGACGGTGAAAGCTTTTTCCCTGATGGGCTAGCGTGGCCTTGACCTGCTGCCATTCCTTCATGATTGCATTGTTGCATCGGGAACGGCGCTACGACTTCAGCTATAGAACCTCGGCATAGTAGACGATTTTCATTCCATTCAGATCTTCATGGGCCAGAAGCTGAGCTCTCGAATAAGATGTCACGTGCTGCGACGTAGGTAGAAGGAGACTTCGATACCTATGCAAGCACATGCAAAGTATATGCCGAGCTAGTCCGTGCGTCCGTTCTGCGGCCGGCCTCTTTCAGTCACTTGAAGAACTAAAGTCCCGGCTCCTGAGCAACGTGGCAAGTGCGATCGCGCTTCAGCGATAAGATCGTCGAAGGTCAAGTGCAGTGAATAAGGCACTTGTGGCAGTCAGGTGGCGTAGAGTGCTGACGATATGCTGCTATAGCTATACCGCCTGCTCGGGAAGGTTTCTCCTCCACACGTCGGCATATCCTGCCGCATTCATTTCTTTTTCTTGTCTTTGACTTTCTTCTGCGGCTGTGCACCAGAATCGGACCCCATACCAGCCATTCCTGCCATGCCGGGAGGAAGTTGTCCCCCCATTTCTGCCATCATATCTTTCAGAAAGTTGTCTGATACTCCACCACCTGTCAGCGCGGGAGAATGCAAAGGGAGGATCGTGCCGATCTTAGATCCCCTTGGGACTGCAGGAGGAGGGATCTTCTCTTTCGGCATCGGTATTCCTTGGATCTGCAAGCGTTTGGGAGTGTCTTCGGTAGTGGGGTGGGATTTGAGATAGTCTGCAATCAGCTTGTAGAGGTGTCGTTCTGTAACAGCACATGATCAGTCCCGTCCTTCCTTCGGCACTTATGTCCATTGCTAGAACCGGCTGCATAACATGCAACCCTTTCGTAGTTCACTTACTGTTCGATACCTTGGAAGTGGCGGGCTTGCCGTCCTTCTTCACCAGCGCTTTCACTCGTCCGGGATTCGCCCAGTCCTTGGGATGAGTTTTGGTTGGCTCAAGTACAATGCGAAGGTCCACACCATATGTGCTGGCAATGTAAGCCAGGGCGTCCGCTATCTCCCTCGCGAGCGGGTTCGGCACTGCGTCCTCTTTGCCGACACGACGACCCTCTTCCCGCGATCTAGTGCTGTCGAAGTAGACTGGGTAGATGCATTGGTAGTTCTTGCTGCGTTCTTGCTGTTCTCGCAGCAGCCTCTCTCGTTCCTTGTCGCTCATTTGCGGCATATTCGAGATCCGCGGACCACTTGAAGCCTGTGCCTGTCCTGGTCCTCGATTCTGCCCTTGTAGCAACGCCTGCATTGCTTCTGTGCTCGTGCCCGTCGCCGCATCGCTTTCTGATGGCTGCCCGAGCGACATGCCCTGCGGCCGCGCGAAATCGAAAGCGTCCAGGTCCATCTCCTCAGGATCGTCGGCGATCTCGTCATCATCCACCTCCTCGATGCGTGGGTTGGCCATGGTGGATGCGACTGTGACTTATCAGATGCGTTACGATCGCGACGGAGACGAGACGGTAGTTGGAATGGTCAAGTGGTTGCGAACAGGATCTATGTATTGTGAAGCTTGGGCTCTGGAGATGAAGTATAGAACTGTGGTGGGGGCAGCTTTGCCGAGCAATTGAGTCCTGTGGGACACTGACTCGACAGCCCGTCTAGCGCATCACAGTAGTAACGTTGACACTCAGCCGGTACAATTCCCATATAGGCCCAGTCTCTGCGTTGTGACTTCGAAACCTATCCGACGTATACAGCGATGGAGGTAATCAGGTGTCCCCAAAATTTGCATGTGCTATGCAAAACGGCCATTGCTAAGCCTTCGCTATGAGAACGATGAGGTAGTTTCTAAAATGCCACAACCAGATCAGATGATTTGCTAACGCCTCGCCTATGCCACTTGCCACCTAGCATGCAATGCTTTCGTCTCATGTCTGTCAAAAGGCAGACGGCAATTCAATATCGGCTCAAAGCAAGGGATCTAGACCAGTACGGTCGTTCCAAGATGTCAACCCTCCACAAACGCCGTCGTCCCATCATTCAATCCAAGCTGCCTTACTACATGCAGCATCATATGTACTATCGAGAACGTCCTCCATTGACCTCGCTCAGCCGATCTCGTTCGATACGGATGCGTGTCGCTTCCGTACCGTCATCCTCCACTAGCTCGTCAAACCAAGGATGTTTTAAAGCCTCGCGGGCCGTGATACGTTTCTTGGGGTCGTACACGAAGATTCGCCTGAGCAGGTCCAAGAAGAGGCGATTGAAGTTGTTGGTCTGCGGGATGATCTCCTCAAGCCTTCGCATACCACGCACAAATTTCCTAGACTGGCGAGGCGTGTCTGGCATTGGATATTGTAGGTGGCCATTTTTGAAGAATCTGGCGGCCGAGTTGCGGTCGTTGCGCTTGGACAGTCGATTGACCTCACGAATAAGATGGCGATCGATACTGTTTCCTGTGACAGCCTAACGAACACGTCAGTATGGGTTTCACACATTCCACGAGCGGCTGAAGACGTACCTCCATCATGCCAAGATGCTCACAGCAGTCGTGTGTCTGGAAGAGTGCGTCGCCAGTCCAACATTCGACCAAGATGCATCCAAGCGACCACAGATCTATCGGGTGTGACCATCCAATCCCAAGTATGATTTCTGGAGCTCGGTAATGTCTGGTGCTGACTACCGAGCTATGATATTCATCATCAAAAGTCGCACTTCCGAAGTCGATCAGGTTGATCTGTGGACTGAGTAGCACTCTTCGGAACTTGGCGGATCGCTGCGTCAGTGTGCTTGACGATGGGATGTTGCGGTTATATGTGAAGGTCTGATAGGTGTGGTTGAGCAGTAGGATATTCTCCGGCTTCAGATCCGTGTGAATCAGGTTGAGATCGTGTAGGAATGCGATTGACCCAAGAAGCTGTCGAGCAAATGCTTGGATGTGAGAGCCGGGGAATGGCACGAAGCCGCCGCTTTTGAGGAAGTCGAAGACGGACAGGCCGAGTAGTGGCGTGACGATGCAGATGTGCCCTCTCCAGTCGAAGCAGTCTCGAAGCTGAATGCAGCGGTTTCGATTATGCTCGTCAGCAGCTCGCAGAGTTTGGAGAACCCGAAGCTCGATGCGACTAGCATCACGATACTGGAAAAGGTAAGGTGAGCAGGTGTCCCTCCATAATCGGATTTCAGACAATTACCTTAGGGACAGCACGGATGATCTTGACCGCGACCTCTTTCCGCGACCGAACGTCGACTGCTCGAACGACCTTGCCGAATGTGCCTTGGCCCAGGAGCGAGATTAAGTTGTATCGTTCCCCAAGTCGGCTGTTCTCGTGCACAATATAATGACCATCTTCATCGTCAACTTTCTCTTTGAGCTTCTCACGCTAGAACACATGTTAGTCCAATCCATGCGCCTCCTATGGGCGGACATGATCTTACTTCGTGGATCGCTGGTACTACCACATCCTTCTGCTTCTTGAGATGTCGCGGTGGTGTCTGATACTCGCCATATTCGGCGAGGTAGCCTCTGGGCGCCCCTGGGCGAGTAACTTCTTGCTTTTTACGCTCCGAATCGGTCGTTCTTGACTTGGTCTCTCGTTTCCGCTTCTGACCAGTCTGCGCAGTGGGCATGCTTGCGCCACTGCTTGCCTGTGACCCCAGCGAAGTGGGCGCTGTTGTTGCTTGTAAGCTTTCTGTGGACGTGCCATTTGTATATGAGTAGGGCGTGTTGGTCGTGCTGTACTGCGGCACGTCTCCACTCCCGCCATTCACTCTTCGCCTCTTGTCGGCATGTTGAGCTGTCGATGAGCCATTCGTCTGCGGCGGCGCGCGATGGACCGTAGTAGAAGGTGCTGGACTGTCATCGTCATGAATTTCAATGATTTCGGCTGGTGGTTTGCCGCCAAAGAAAGCAACCCAGTCTACCGGCGACTTCGCCCGTCGCTTTCTGCCTCGCTCGGCAGAACCTGATCGATACTGGTGGCTGTTGCTGTTGCTGTACGCAGCATTGGCTTGAGAGGGCATCTCGGCACCTGCAACGGCCGATGCACGTGACGTTGAAGAAGCGTGCTGCGGTGGAAGCGGTGGAGGCAGAGTCCTTTGATATTGAGTTGACTGGCTCTCTGTCCGCCTGAGCTCGTCGTAGTTGACGTGTTGGGTTGTGCCGTTGCTGTGAGCGTACTCTGCTCCCCCTCGTGACTGGCTCTGTGGGTGAGAATATGCCGCAGTGCTGATGCCGCTTTCAGCCCGAGGTGGAGGTGGTAGTTGGCGATTGGAAAGGTTGCTGGAGGGTCTGGTGGGAATATTCTGGTGATAGCCTCCGCTGACGTTGCTGGAGGGCCTCGGCGGAGGTAGGTAGCGGTCCTGAGGTGAGGGCAGATACCGCTGGCGGTGGTCCAGATGCTGGTGCGGCGGCAGCGTCTGCGTGAGCGTCTGCGGCGTGGACATGACGGTTCTGAAGACTTAAGTGCTCATTTGAGGTGAGTTTCGAGCTGTACAGCTGAGGAGGAGGTGAAAACACACAGTGGAGCTTTTCTCCTCCCGGTGATATGTCGTCGCCAGTTATCGCGCACAGTTCTCGATGCCAATCACACGCCCGCAGCAAAAGCGATCCGCTCAGGCGATCTGCTGGGCAAATGTCTGCATTTCTGTTGCAATGCTGGCTGTAGCGTTGCTCTCGAGTGATGTCGGTGTCAGTGTCGGTGGAAGGCGAGCATGGAGCGGCGAGTGTGCGTTCAGAGGTCGTAAGTGGAGTGGATGCAGATGACCTTGACTACTACGGGAATTCCCATGCTCGATTTCGAATCAACACCACAACGCACCGGCACGCTAAATATGACCATTTCTTCTGTCTACCATAATCTTCAGCACATGCTCTGATCACTTCGCGACGAAAATCTACACATCTTCACGTGCTATCCGTGGCAATGGCAGATATCTGAGTGAAGCTTCGCCTCTCATTCAAAGCGGAGACACTCGAGGTTCCGTAAGCAGCGCTAGCTACGTATCGCGGCCCTTCACCTTCTTTGCCGGCAGCAATGTTCTCTTCCTTGGAATGCCTCAGAATGCAGCTTTTCTTGCATGCGACTTGCCACTGGTCCATACCTGATCTACAGCGGAAGCCTACGACAAGCAGCGTTTCTGCTATCGAGTTGACTATGGCGGTGCGCTGAAACCGGCTCAATTTGCTACGGGGATTTGTGTCTGCTGCGCAAAGGCACTTTTGTGGCTCTTGAAGGACACTTGGTTAGTTCACACGTTGGGCTAATAGCCAAATATTCCAGGCCCGATACTCGCTCAGCTAGCCTTGTTTGCTGCACTGATACTGCCTTGGAAGCTGAACGCTGGTACCGATGTTGCGTTTCTCGGGCGACGCCACGGCCAGTGCGCCTTGGTCGTGACTGGGAACTGAATTGGGAGAGCGTCATCACCAGAGTCGCTGACAGCTGGAAGACATGAGGCTGCCATCAATTGCTTCAGGAAGGTGGCAAACGTTACCAAAAAGGCATACAGAGCACGCGTTCGAGAGTTTGTGTCAGGGATGGGCGTGACAGGACCACGCGTACGGGAGATTGTATCTCAGGCTGCAACAAGAGCCCTCGACTACTGTTTCGGAACATGTAACACGTGCGGGAGCATCTGAATCATCCACGTGCTGTATCATATCATATGTATCCGTGCTGCACGAATCCTCAATCTCGTCTTTTCTCGCATTAATGATAGCTTCTCCTCGGCCGAGTCTCAGCTCAACTGCTATCCAAGCTTGGATACTAAATCTACCCGCATGCTACTTCTGCCCTCCAGCGTCTCTCCCATTGAATCCTTGCATGATGGCGGAACGCAGCATCTCTGTGTTCCAGGTGCATGTGACTCTGTAGACGCTCGTGTGCCCAGTAAGGCAGTGATCTATTCGAATTACCAGGCGTTACCCTGGGTTCCTACCGCCTTTGGGGATCAGCATGCTTTGTGATATCTGACCATGCAGCTTCGAATCCTCGCTTGACCTCTTTGTAGCTGACGATGAAGATACTCTGCTCATCGCGGCTAATCAATTGAATTTTCTCATCAATACCAGCATCAAGTTTGTTGAGACATGTGATGATATGTCCAAGATCCAACACCGGTCTGCCCTCGTGATCGACTTGGTGAAAGACGAAGTCACGGAACAGCTTCAAGTAGTAGCGCTCTCCAGTTTCTGACCAAGCTGCTGATGGTTGATTCAAGAGCGCCGGATTCGATGTGGATCCTGCTACAACGCTGGTGTCTGGTCTTTCCAAGATAACATTAAGCTTCGTGAGCAGACGGACCAAGCGTCCATTCTCAAGCTCGCCCATCAAATTTGATGTGACTTCATCTTCGTAATGCAATGCGCTGTCAAAGTACGATATGACCTTATCGGCGATATTCGTGAGTAGCGCCTCAACATTATATTCGGCAGCTTTGACAGATGGCTGTGTTTGTGCATCTTGCGGCAGTGGTGGGTTCAACAGCCATGTCAGGCAGATGCGGAGTCTATCGCTATACGACTTGCCGACCAGCTCCAGCGACTTATGCGTGTTCTGGTGTGCAGATGGACTGCGCGCGGCAATGCAGAGTATAAGCCGGCCGAGATCCTGAAGATCTTTTCTCTGCAGCTCTCGGACAGATTGCTGCTGATCGTACTTGGTGATGTCGAACACGCCACATCCATTGAGCCGCACCCGATTTTTCGACGTCAGAAGGACTTTTGATGCCATGACGCTTTGCGCAGCGAGATTGGCGAGATGGATGGTTCTAAGCGCACTCGCCAGCTGGATGATGTATCCCCATAACTCATTCTCAGGCACTATTGGGGAACCGGCTCTACCAACGTTTCTCCCTGGCATGAGATGCTTCTCCGCGAGTGTCTGAGAGTTGGGGTGGAAATCGGTAACCACGACCAAGGAACTGTCTCCAAACCAGCGTCCTGTGAATGCGTCATGCACAGTGACCATGCTGGAGTTGTGCAGCCTCTTCCAAGAGGTTATGGTACGGATGGATGCCTCACTTGTAAGACGGAAACCCTCTATGCGCCTGAGGACATAAGTGTGCCCATCTTTGCTGGATGTGGCCTTGTAAGTCCAGCTGGGGTATCCAAATGCAGACTGGCCCTTGGAATGGTTTGTGTCTAGCGCAACCAACGAATGAAAGTATTCAACGTGTTGTGGAAGTGTGCTGTTAGCAAACGTCTGCAGAGCTGCATCTGCCTTTCGTTGCAAATCCTCTCGCAAATTGTCCGGTATGAAGAAGTCGCTCGTACTGCGTTGGTATGCCATCAAGTTTTCTCGCCGAGGGCCAATGGCAGAATAGAGGTGATAATTGAGTGGATGTTTGAAGCTGGACGCATCTTGATAATAAGGTTGGGCTGCTACCGAAGCTGTTTGCTGCACATATGGATTCATATGGTTCTGAGAAGCCTCCAGGCCTGGAATCCCTGGTTGCGATAGGAAGGTGTCTGAAAAGGCACTCATCTGTGGTTGTGCGTCCAATTGTGGTGATGACAGAAATGATTGTTGTCCTGGGACAAATTCTTGGTATTGACCTCCTTGCTGAAATGCATGTTGAGGATAAAATTCAAGTGAGGGCTCCTTTGAGTGTGAAGCGGCTGCAGGAGTAGCAGCACCTGCGAGCGATATATAAGCTTTTTGCAGTCCAGCGAACAAGGCTACGACACACCTGATCCACGCGGAGTGAACGCCGCTGCCGCTGCTGACACCGCCTTCGGTGATATACCGAGATTCTTAACGGGCACCGCATTTGTTGTCTTTGGAGTGAAAGCTGGTGACTCGACGCTTAAGGACTTTTTCGAGCTGCAAATCATCAGCGCTGCACTGCATTTATGCTAGAATGCTTACGCATTATGTAGTCCATTGGAAGTGCCAGATCCAAAATCATGATTGTAATTGCAAGTTCCTGTTGATGATGAGCACTAGTCCGCACTCCTAGAACGAATGGCTCATCAGACCTTCAAGGAGCTTCCTACACTGTGGGCCATTGCGGCACAGAACCTGACTCATTGGGGGCCTATTCTCATAGCGCGCTGGCCTTCTGGCATCATTCGATCGAAACGTCCCGCTTGCCATATCATTACTCCCCGGTAAATGGTGGTCAGACGCTGAATTGCTTTGCCTCGCAGAGGAACGGGAAAGGTCACGGTCCGCTGGGATCTGGCCTGGGATCCGCAGTTGAGGTTCTGGCGATCCTTCGCTGTCTTTAGCTATACTACTACGCCGAGAATTATTGCTCGGCGGATTCGGAGACAGGGCCTGGCCAGTCCTGTGTGGATGATCAAGCTGAAGCTCGCGAAATGCGCTCGTGGTTGCCGGGCTCGGGATAAGAGATGCTCTACTCTCTTGTGAAGAAAGTTTGTCATTCAAATCCTGTCTTGCAAGATCTTGGCCGTCATGAAGTTTCTGCAATTCTGCAGCGTTGGATGGTCGATCCAGCTGCTCAGACAAGGTGCGGCGCTCCGAATGTGGAATGAATGGAGTCTCTGGCCAAGAGCTGCTGGCAGGTCTGACGGGTGCTCTACTGCTACTCGTTAGACTGTCCTCAGTGTCCGATGCCCGGGTGTAGTCGAAGGGCATCCAGCTTGTCTTCCTTCGAGTACCCATGGCTAGTTGGCCAGGCACCTCACAGTGCCGGACCAGCTATTCAGCATGGCATAGGAAGTACATACCTGTGGTATCACTTGACGGCGGTCGCGTGCGACAAGGTCAGAAGTTACGAATCGAAGGGCATCAGCAGGCGTGTCTGAGGTCTTGCTGCTCCATTGTCAACACGTACGAAGAAGCATGCGACGTGGCCACCGGACCAAGCTTCAAATATGACCTTTGGAGGAGAAAACGCCGAACAACAATGCCAATGGAAAGCCCAGCTCCCAGTGATGTAGAGAAGGTATGTATGTGATATGGTCTAGACAGAAGTGCGCGACAGACGGGTTGACGGGTCACAGGCGTGGTCGGAGGCGAGGTTCAGCCTTTTCGGCAGGAGCCGAACCAACCTTAAAACCGCCCAGCTCACGATGTGGAGCCGCTCTACGTACGGACAGATGCACTTCTACTTCGACATCTTGGGATTTGCGGACATCCTCTCATCACTACTGCTGCTGCGCATATGGCTGACTCGTCGGCTATAGATCTGTCGGCGCTGACAGAAGAGCAGCAGCTGGCCTTGCAGCAGTTCACATCAGTAACAGACCAGAACCTCGAGGCCGCAGTGCCGCTGCTGCAGAAATGCCAATGGAACGCGCAAATAGCCATCACACGCTTCTTCGATGGCGATGCAGAGACCATTGATCCGGCTGCCGAAGCAGCACGTGCCCCGCCGCCACCGCAGAACAGTCGAAGGACAGAAACGTTGCTAGACACAATACCGGCCAGATCATCAAGACGAGCTGCAGGTCTACAGCCTGCGCCGCGAGTTGTGCCTACGCCGGAGAGCCAGCTGACACAGCCTCTACCTTTTCCGCTCTCGCTCATATTTCTACCCTTCAGTCTGACGTATGCGCTCTTCCGGCGAGCTTTTGGTGTAGTAGGCTACGTTTTTCCCTT
Organism: Pseudocercospora pini-densiflorae CBS 125139; assembly: GCA_000504365.2. Lineage (NCBI taxonomy): Eukaryota > Fungi > Ascomycota > Dothideomycetes > Mycosphaerellales > Mycosphaerellaceae > Pseudocercospora > Pseudocercospora pini-densiflorae. The sequence goes on from KZ107131.1 coordinate 48,385, forward strand.
CCTCCCACGCCTGCTGGCACGATTCTGGTCAGGCCGGAACTCACGACCCTCGCGAGACGCTTCAAGAAGACCTCTGGCGCCGAGGGATACGGCTGCACGATTCATCAGGGAGTTTGAGGAGGAGCACGGGGTGACAGACGGCACCTTGCCTTTCTTTGAAGGCGGGTATGCGCAGGCTTTCGATATTGCAAAGCGTGATCTCAAATATCTCCTTGTAATCCTCCTCTCTCCTGAGCATGATGATAATGCTCTTTTCGCGCGGGAGACTCTTCTGGCCCCCGAAGTCATCGAGTTTGTGAAGAACGGCGGCAACGACATCATTCTGTGGGCTGGCACCGTGCAGGACGCTGAGGCATACCAAGTCAGCACTGCACTTAATGTGACTCGATTCCCATCTGCGACACTGATAGTCCACACTCCGGAAGTATCATCGACTGCCATGTCCCAGGTTGCGACTTCCACAGGGCCAGTCTCGCCCCAAGACCTGATCTCGAAGCTTCAGACAGCCGTCACAAGCAATAATACGAAGCTTGAAAGTGCGCGAAGGCAGAGGCGCGAACAAGAAGCAACCCGAAATCTCAGACAAGAGCAAGAAAGTGCATACGAGCGATCACTTGCAGCAGATCAGGAGAAGGCAAGGAAGCGGAAAGAAGAAGAGGCAGCAAAAGAGAAGGCAGAGCGAGAGGAGCGCGAGAAGGCGGAGCGCAAGGCAGAAGAAGCTCGAAAGCTGGCTCAGTGGAGAAAGTGGCGAGCACAGAGCATACCGGCCGAACCAAGCGCAGATGTCAAGGACGCTGTGCGCATGAGTCTAAGAATGCCTTCTGGCGAAAGAATCATTCGCAAGTTCAGGGCTGAGGCAGATCTGGAGGAGCTGTACGCTTTCGTGGAATGCCATGACCAATTGGAAGACACGTCAGAGAAGGAAACGTCTGAGCCGAGTGATTACGGACATCTATACAAGTTTCGGTTGGTATCGCCAATGCCACGGGAGGTATTCGATCTAGAGAAAGGCGGCAGCATACGCGATAGAATTGGAAGGAGCGGAAACCTCATCGTTGAAAAGATAGTGGCAGAGGATGACGATGATGATGAAGACGAGGAAGAAGAGTAATACCATAATCGATACAGATGCAACTTAACACGCCACAAGACGGAAAGGTTGGGCTTTGAAGTGTCATCGCACTCTGTGGCGAGACGCATGGACCGCTTCCGAATATGCGACTAGGCTGGCTCTGAAACGAGGCGCTGCTTGAGGCCGCACATGTGCCATATCTCGTTGCTTCATTTTTGGTACTATGTATCTGTGGATGTCTCACTGATTTGCGCTGTATGTTCAAAGGGTTTGCGCTACAGATTGCCGCAAAGTCTGCTTAACCAACAAGTGGACTGGATCCGCTCGGGAGCTGAACTTTGAAAAGCAAAGCCTGGTTGTCAAGATTGTACCCGCTCGAGTCAGCATAATTGAACTGACCCATCTTCAGATGTCCATCCTGGGTAATGAAGTCGTTGTCGGAGAGCGAGAGCAAGTAATATTCATCGTTAACAGCCTTGCCGTTGGCACCTTTGTTGACAGGCACCAGAGCAATCGACTCCCATTTCTCGTTCAAGAGCCCAGCATCTTCAGCACCGCCATTGTGGACACCGAATCGATTCAGCTGAGCATTGTTGTTGAAGTCCAGCCACTTGCAGTAAGTTGCGGCAGTGGTGTTTGGATTCAGCACACCTCCAGGAGCAACAGAGCAGGTCTGGCAATCAGACTTCCCGGCGATGTTGGTTGCTGCGGTGATATCAAAGACGTCGACGTCACGGTATCGACTTTGCGTGTTCGAAGGGCCTTGTCCACGTCCACGACCGCTGTCACGAGCAAGAACGAGGAATTGAGTGTCGGAGATATAGTGGATTTCTGATTGCCTAGCAATGTTGCTGGTGGCCGAGCTTGTGACGCGATTCAATGGGACCACATACTCTCCAACGAGACGTGTAGTTACACCGGTGATATCGTATGAGAGGAGACGAGCGTAGCGGGATGTGGGATTGGAGGTGCCACCGTCTTGAATCAGCGCGGATTGACTCAGAGCATATAGTCTTGTTCCAGCTGGATTGACGGTCAACCCCTCGAGACCTTGATTGTTAGACCTTCCAGATGTTGGGTTGCCCGGAGTAGGGACAAGCGCGGGGTTGTATCTTGGTGGACTGTTCGCACTGAACGACTCGTTGCCATTGCGAATAGGGATGAATGCTGGTGGAGGACGAATGGCGCGGATCATTTGGCCGGTGGGCAGGAATTGGTATATGTAATCGCCATACTCGTCCGATACGAAATACGTGCCTCCTGGACCAAGAACAAGACCTTCTGAATCAAGCACGGCCCTGTTGCCACCACTTCCTGCACCACCAAAACCGTCGCCAGTGTAGTTCGCAGATGGCACCTCACCGATCAATGGATAACTCAAATATGGTCCTGTAATGGCTCCATCAAGACCAGAAGTTGGCTGGATGCGTGGGTCTGTCAACAAGATCGTGTCCTTTTTGTCGGTCAGTATTGGTGACAATCGTTTCTCTACCCACGACCAAAGGACTCACCAAGTACTTGAATTGGAGGTTGGGCGATGAAGGATTCGCTGCTGTAGCATTTTCATTTGGTGTGAACGTGAGCAGGAATTTGTGAATGCGATTCTGGAAGTTGAGTGTTCCTTCGGTATTCCAACCTCTATCAGGCAGAGTATAGAGTAGTCCAGTGTAGCTGTTCCCGATCTTCACCCAGGAAGCGCCGTCGATAGCTATCGCCGAACCATGTCCTCCGATGGTGTCCCCAAATTTGTCAGTAGCATTGGATGGAACAAAGCCATAGCCCGCAAGCTCTTCATATACATAGGTCTTGCCATTGCATGTTGTACTGCTTACGGCTGCAGCACTGCTAGTAGGACTGGCCTGGGGGAGGGCCGAAGCGAGGCTGAGAGGCACGATGGCCAGTAAACTCTTCGGCAAATACATGATGGAAGTAATTTGCTAGGAAGACTTCAGGCGTGACGGTCTATCGCGCGCTTCGCCTTTTATATTGGTCTTGCCTGCAAGAAGATTGTCCAGTGAAGCTCTCCATTCAGGACAGCTCGAGGACGCTAGATGGTCGTACCTGCATGAAGTCTTCCCCAACTTGGCGTCTCTGCCATGCCACGAATGTTCTCTTCTCCAACACGACTGTGTCTTTCACATCACAATTGAATGAGCAGGATTCGGAATGACGAGACTATGCAGAAGCGCTGTCCAGATATCTCCGATTTGTTCAAGTTGACTCCCCACGCGGGAATGGTGTGCTGAAGATCGCAGTGGAGGCACGGGTGGACTGTCGCCACGAACGAAAAGTAGGCTGAAATGGCAACACCTCGCGGTTCAGCGGCTCAGGAACGACCACAGATCGAGCACGTGGGTTCCTCGACCTCTGCAGCGCGTACAAATGGAGGTGTCGAAAGTTTAGTCCGCCTTTCGACAAGAAGTCCCAGAACCGCCTTTGGAAAGCACTTCATGAGGAATGCAGCCGAGGTCGGCGAAAGCAAGCGGGCTGGAACTTCGAGGTGCTTGGCTGAAATAATGAATCTTGCTTATAGCATGTTTCGACGACGGCTGGCAGCTTTGCAAGGAGCTTTGATGAGAGAGGAGACGACAGAACAAGATGCACAAATAGATGCAAAAAAGTGCATGTCTACCAATACCGGTCACGTGGGCTGCGAAACACGGGACTTAGTTCTAATGCTTCAGTGAGCCACCGGGCCGAGAGAATACATCACATCACGACTTGGCAATATTGCGGTCGAGCATGCTCGGACTCAAGACATCTCCGATCCATTGACAGCATCCATGGTGATTCGTCTAGATTGACACTCCCAAAGCTCTGCTTATCTCTTCGAAGCGCTCTACGCGCACCAACGCCGGACTGGAGATCTCCATGTAGACCAGGCAAGACCCAGGACCATGGCATACCAGCAAGCTGGTCTATTTTCGGAGGCCAGGTTCGAATCAATGCCCAGCCGGCCTTCATAGTTGCCACTTTGAGCTTGAGATCGGACCGGTCTCAAGGTTGATCGATCATTGTCGGTCGGGTCTTAGTTGTGGTTCCGAAACTGAGGTACGACGATACATGTTTCGAAAGAAGCGTTCCAATGCGGAGAATCACAACGATTCCCTAGCGAGCATGGTATAATGGAGTGGCTTATTGGAAATCGAAACCAGGATCCTTTGATTGTGCCCGGCGTTGAAGCTCTTCGTTGAGATCACTCTAGATATGGGTCCAAAGCACAATCAACTGCTTCTTTCTATTGAAGAATGAGCACGGTAGTGTCACTCGACACTTCTGTCACGGTAGGACTATTCCATGAGGTCCATGCCAAGGACAATCTCTTTGCCAGCCAGGATGCACACGATGCCGATGCCTACCTATCGGGCCCCCGAACGAGATCAAGCCGGGTCTCACCAACAAAAAATGCTTCTTTGGGGAATTGCTTATCCGGGCTACAATATTCCCAAGCTATGCTGTAGAAGGAGTTGGTAAACTCCATTGTCGAAGTCAATCTGAGCAAGCAACGACCTGCACCTAAGCGTGAACCTGGCGTAAGCCTGGCTCTCGTTGGAGCGGAAGCCTATGAGCTACGGATCATGGCTCTTTACGGCAAAGGATACGCGCTGGCTATAGACTGTGACCGCAGCATGCCACAATAATCCCAGCTCCGTGTTGGGCGAGAATTAAAGGTGTACATATCCTGGCTGCTTCTGTCCGCCAAACCGAAAAAGAGCTACGCCAACCAGGTTGTATGCATCCGACACGGTTATCGACACCCGTCCGGCTCAGTGTGATGCCGCGCACCCTTATGAACCTAACGCGCGGTCTACAGCTATCACAATAAAGTCCGATCCTTGCTCGTGCTTCGGTGAGTATCAAGCTATCAAGTCTCATTGCTGCAGCAGCCTATAGTACATCTCCTGTCCATGCCGATACTATAACGCTCAAATGCAACCTCTATAACGCCTCCGCCATGCGGAATTGACCAAACCGTACGCGTGTAATCATGAAGCCGTCCTGTGCTGTACCCAGATCCTATCATACACTTAAAACGGCCGTGGAGATGGAGTATCGTCAAAAAATGTCCTCATGCCACTTGGCTGCCTGTGTGATCTCGTCTTGCTTCCCGTACTCGTCCAATCAGGAGATCCCCTTCTTCTCGAGTCCACCGATATCAAAGGTGAAATGACATCTGTTTGGGATGAAGGTGTTGGCTTTGGAGAAATGTCCGATGAAACTTGGCTCACGATATGGGGCAATGGTCGAGAAATGCCTTTGTCTCGAACGCTCTCCTGTCGTACAATCTGCGGCCTATTTCGCGAACTATTGCTTCGACCCATCTTTGTCTTCGCCTTTTGACTCTTTTGTCGCATGATCTCGCGAACACTTGGCTTGGGTGGCTTCGGAGGGACAGGAGGAGGAATCTTTGGAGGCACTGGCAACGAGGCTCGTGGCGGTGGGGACGGGGAGAGATGGTCTCGCTCCTCAACAGTCTCGCGGTGGACACCCAATTTGCTCATCACTCTCGCATTCTTGATGACAGGCGCGATGCTCCATGCACTAAAGTGGCTGCGTGCGCTTCGAGCACTCCTTTGGCTCTGAGACTCTAGATCCAAAAGCTCCACCATTAGAGGAGGATCTTCGCTGTTATGCTGTGATTTTCTGGTATTGTTCGAGGTCTCTGGCGATCCCTTTGGTCGATTTGCGCTTCCCACGTTCGAGACGGTAAATCGAGTTCGCTCCAGAAGTCCTCGAAAAAGAGGCCGTAGTGTGGCGGCAGACGCTGCTGAGATTCCAAGACCACATTCGACGATCGACCAGATGCAAAGACCAAGTGCTGTGTTGAAGAAGTTCGGTCCCGGCGCCAGGCCTTCAATGTATTGTATCCGTACCAGCGACACTATGCTTCCACAACAACCGAGAAGCAAGATGAAACCAGCGCTGATCTTTGCAGGCAAAGGCATGGTGGCTTTTATGAGAACGAAGATTGGTAAAATCGCGAAAGTCCAGTCCGTGATTGCGTTGATAATGCATCCAGCGAGCTGTATGCTATAGATCGAGCTCTTGTCTAAGCAGACTTGAGCGATCTCGTTTTCGAGATACCGAGATGGGTCCCCGCAGTTGAACAGAGCAATGAAGAACATGAAAGTTCCATATACTGTGTTGAGGATCACCGCTGTGTAGACGGCATATCGTTGCCAGCTTCTGATTACAATCCGTAGATAAAAGATCCCCAACGAGATTTTGAAGAAGATCATCGCCGAGATATAGAGATCAAAGCTCGCAACGACCATCTGAGAACATCAGCGTTGTCCATATCGTGAGGTTCGCCAATACACACACCCCTACGAGTCTGCTGAGCTCGTCAAGATCGAGCTCATTGATGCGCTGGGCTCCTCCAACGGTTTCGATCATGAAAACCACTGTGCAGTAGCCGGTGAAGATGAGCTGTTGGACCGTGAGCGACATAACAAAGTTTGGAGGCATAAGGCTTACTGCGGCAAATAACAGAAAGGCATCGTCCCATCCAAACGATCTGATCAAGGCAGTGCGGACCCAAAGTCGCAACGAGAGGGTAACCCAGACACTGTGCAGGAATATCGATGCGACGCCAAATACGCTGGCACGCTTGCTCTCAGCGGACGGAACGAAAAGGGCCATGGGATATCATCAGCAACACATTCTCTCTTGGTTGCTCGACGGCGGCGAATAGCTCCGAAATACTCGATACCAGAGTGAAATTTGCAAGATGCTTAAAGGTCAGTCCTCAGAAGTAGATGGAGAGGCATCGCAATGCAAGTTTGAGAAGTACCCATAGGGCCAGATCTGCATCTCTTTGGCGATTATAGCACACTTGCCGGCATAGACACTTGTGTCCATCTGTACGATCGAAGTTTATCGCACGGTTCAGCCGTGATCTCGAATATAGAGCACTCTCCTGGCGGTGCTTTGCCTGGCCTACAGGCAGTCCAAACAAGCATCCCTAGAGCTTTGGCGTGTCGTCCTAGGTGGATGGAGAACGGCTAAGCAGAGTGCTGACGGGACTGGTGTCGGGAATATTCCTGAATCAGTTGTGGTTGTTTAGGGAGCAAAGTCTAACGAGGATCAAGACGATATCCGAAGAATTATACATACAGCACATATCATCACTTCCAAATTTGGAGTACGCCACTTGTTTGTGCTCTAGTGCGAGACCCCGGGGAGGCTGCCACGAGGTGCCATTCGATGCCTGGGTGTCGCCGCACTTTCGAGACCTGATTTTGTTTGCATAGGGATTGTGGCGCCCACTTGAAAACTGAAAGAATGTGCCTCGACAAAGCTCGCCACGCTTCAATTTCGCAGGAACAACAGGTGTATCATGGCTCCATGGCTCCATGGAAGGTGGGAGCCCGACCAGAGACCTGTGATCAATCCAAAACGTCTATAACTGTCGCTGAAGTGCTGCCTATCAGACAGAGGATCTAGATGCTCCAAGTCGCCATTCAAGAAGGCAGGGCATATCCAAAGGGCTGCGCTTTGATCCTTAGAACGCTGTTCTGATTCCTGAACGTGCTTCCCCAGTGTGTGAAAGTCCAGGCCTGGACGCCACACGCGGCAAACCATGTCGATAATTGCGCAACAGTCAGGCCGCTGCCGATCAGGATATCGACGCGAATCGTGCAACTTTGTCGTGCTGGCGGATGAGACGCAGAACGAGTCAAGTTGAAGAAGGGATAGGAAGCAGATCCGCCTCCCAGGGTTTCCGCCAGCACGCGCCAGGAGCGCACGGACTCCAACCAAATCGCGCTTGCCAACTCCGAAAGCTTGACATCGCTGCCAAAACCTTGTAAAGACGATGTTCGTCTCGACAATTGGTGTCGGCGCAGTAGGGCGCAAATTCTGTTATATCGACTGAGATATCGCACTATGGTCAAATATGCCGGCCGCTACAAGACGCTCGGCACAGTCGCGTAATTCGAGCGAAAACACGACTGCTCACGAGATCATTGATGCTGGTGCCACGAGCGATGGCCTGCCCGACGATGGGGTTGATGGAAGTGGAGAATCTATCCAAGAGCAGGACGTCGAAGATGTGGAGGATGAGGATGAAGATGCACAAGGTAAAAGAAGGTGCTACTCGTGTTTCCAACAATGTCAGTGCTGAACCTGAAAACTCCAGACCTCGAGCCTGAAGACGAAGTGTTCCCGCCACCAGGCTTGAAGGAAATATCATCACTTGCTTCTTGGACCGTAAGCACTGCAAAGCCCGGCAATGGGGTTGCGGCACTACGATCACCTGACACGACAATGTTCTGGCAATCGGATGGCCCTCAGCCCCATCTCCTTAGCATCCATTTCTTCACATTGGTTTCAATAGTACACATGAGGATCTACCTCGACTTCCTCAGCGACGAGTCATACACGCCCACTAAGATTCAGTTCTTGGCAGGCATGGGTGTGCACGACATACAGGAATTCGCAGAGATGAGCTTCGAGCAGCCAACTGGTTGGATCGATGTCGACTTCAGTAATGTTGGCCCCATCCAGGAGGACGACGACGATGATGATGGCTCTCGAGATGTTGACTGGTCAAAGCGACCCGTACTGCGCGCGTTTCTGGTTCAAGTAAGGATACTTGAGAATCATCAGAATGGTAAAGACACGCATCTCCGCGCCGTTCAGCTGTTCGCTCGAGACGACAGTTACCAGCCACGAACATTCCTGCCGCCTTCGGCAGTGAAACCTAGGATGCGGATGCCAGTAGCATCTACTAAGAAAGCCCTGCGAACGCAGCCAAACAACATCAAGCTGGCCTCGTGGATGATGGAGCCTGACTTGAGATGAGCCATAGCAGATCGCAGACTGGAGGAAGTCTAAAGCAAGTTCGCGTCCTCAACGCAGCGATTGTCTTACCTGGCGCTTCTGAGGAAGTAGAATTGGAAGCATCTCCTGCTAGGATCTTCAACCATCATCAGAGCGCACACGCCGAAAAGAGCTTGAAGCAATATGTGTCCTCAAACTGTGCTTTCCGAATCGGATGTACTCAAATGCGCGAGCAATCGTTGAGACGATCTACATGAACCGAGAGAGCACGAGATCGTTCACAGTTGACGATGTTGACGGAAAGGTTTGCCCATTTTGTCATATTGGCCCCATACCACGCCACCGAAACAGGCTAGATTCATGAATGTTGTTGATTTAGTCTGGAGTAACAGCTTTACTGCGCCTCTATGAATGAAGCCGATCATCGTAGCGAGCTTGACGAAGGGGGTTCATCGACACTTGTGCAAGAAGGGGAGATCCATCAAGCAAGAAGAGCCAGAAATATCATGGATAGCAGTGGCATCAAATTGGGTGCGGTAGCGAGCTTGTCTAAGGGCCATTCAGCGCAGGACCAGCATCAGGTCATGCGTGGGGCTCTAAGTAATTTAGCATGTAGCCACATGATTGAAAAGTGCGGCTTTGCAGTGTTAAAGTCCTTCGGTGCATTGGCCTCAGACCTTGTCCCAAGCATATGTCATTGCTTTGGAGGGCACGGGCCATGATTTAGTCAGCCGGCTCTGAACACAATCCCGCGCTTCCACGCGCGATGTGGCTCTCATCTTTCGATTCGCGATGTCAGAGTAACACCACTATGGACGAGGATATGGAGGATGTTGATGCGCGCAAAGAGGAGTCGGAAGAAGAGTACGACGAGAATGCTGATGAGGACTTTAATCCGGAGGATGAAGCCGCTAAGGACGACGACCATTCGTCCTCATCAGAGGACGAGCCAGACGCGCAAGTGAAGCCGACAAAACGGGCTGCGAAGCGCAAATCTCAGACAGCTCAAGATGACTTAGATTCCGGCGACGAAGCAACGATAAAAGAGCGCAAATCCAAGAAGCGACGGAAAAACGCTGCAGATGACGAGGAGAGCGGAGGCGAGAGAGGATTTATAAGAACCAGAGCGCAAAGACTTGTCGAAAAAGAAGAACGTCGGAATCGCAAACGAGGCGCCAGGGAAGGCGCCGTTACCATCGATGTGGACAAAATATGGGCAGACCTCAGCAGCATTCCTGTCAATCGGACAGTCGTTGCTCCTCCCCAAGACGATACAGAGCATATGGATGTGGATGGTGAACACAACAAGGAGAACGCTCATTCTGCGAATGCGAATGAATTGATCACTATCAAACGGAAAGTCAAATTTGCGGGAGAAGTAAGAGAGATCGAAGAGCAGGTCTCTCGAAGCTCAAAGGAGGCAAAGAAATATCTGGCCGATCATCCAGAGGCAGATCCAGATCATCAAGCTCACGGAGTTGACGTGAACGGATTGCAAAGGCCCCTCAAAAGGCCGTCGATGTTTGAACCGAATCCTTTAGGCCTGGTCAAAGGTGTGCCACCAGAGAAGTTACGACCTCGCGCGCCCACTAGGCTGGATGTTCTGATGGCACAGAAGAGAGCAGAGGCAAAGGCAAGCGGCAAGATGAGCACTGTGCAGATGAGTCAACATGACTGGAAGGCGTATGTTGCTCAAAGTGGATATCAGGAAGAACTGGAGAAATACGAGAAAAGTGATGCGCGCTTCCTGGCGAAGGAGGCCTTCTTGGATCGCGCGGCAGGTGCAAGAGAACAAGCTGCCAGAGATGTGAGGATGCGGTTGTAGCATTCTAAGGGAGCAGAGAACTGGGCGCATACGAACTTTTTGTTCCGATTCAGCGCATGATTACTTACGATGATACCCGGCCGTATGGCCATAGCAGCATTGCTTTAATGAACAGCAGATCTTTCCGGTATACATTGCGGACCACTTCTAAATCAATGATGTATGGATGAGACCGATTGGTCACTTGCTGGCAGTCAGGCTCACTCATATATCAGGAGTGGCTTCTTGCTGTCATGATTCCACCTTCTAGATCTCTTGTTTCTGTGATAACGTCCAGGGTGCTATCGGGTCATGCATTGAAAGTGCCATGCTAGTCACAAATCCATGCTCTAGCTTTGCTATGACGCGCATCTCATGTCAGACGCGGCTCTTGAACTATTTTGCAGCAGTCTGGCCACGTTGTAAGCCCAGAATCATCGATCCGCGTACATCGGCCACTCTTCCATTTGTAGTTTGCAGGAGCCTGGTGCCGTAGAGCGTGCAGTATTAGCGCGCTTTTAGGAACGGAGGTCGCGGAACGTGGAAGTCCCCTAAACGCAGATCCTACCTTTCAAAAGATTCCAAGTCAACACACAACTTGTCAGCAACACTCCTTCACGCTCGACCTTTTCTTGAACTTCCATCAGTCGCATCACAAGAAGTTTGCGACCAGCTTTTACGCTTTTAATTCACGATCCGCCAGCGGCCGACCAAGCGATACGACTCTGCGATAAGGAGTTGCTAAACTCCGGAAGTCCACTTCGATCACGTATCTTACACCTTGTTGTACAAAAGAGCACGTGAACTGGAGAAGCTACAAGCTATCGTCCGATAAGGACATCAGTCTGTCGACATACAATTGCCAACTTCTTCGCGAAACTACACAGATCCCATCCATTTCAGGCATCCACAAGCACGAGTTGAAGCTGAATAGAATTCCCGGGAACGTCTGGCTACGATCGGCATAATGGTTCAAGACGTAGTGGACGAGAAAGAGCTTGCTCAGGCGAACGGAAATGGACACGCGAATGGAAAGCCTGTGAACGGAGCACCTCGAGGTCCTATTCAAGATGCGGAAGACGAGCAGACTGATGAGAACATATTCGTGTTTGTGCCCAATCTGATTGGTAGGTTGACTTGTGATATACACAAATGCGACTTCAATGGGAGCTTACCATTACGCAGGTTATGGACGGATTGTGCTATGCCTCGCATCCCTCTACTTCATGCCGTTGCACCCGAGACGATGCAGCTTTTTATACTCCATTTCCTGCCTGCTCGATGCAGCTGACGGCATTGCTGCGCGCAAGTATGAGCAGAGCACGAGATTTGGCGCTGTACTTGATATGGTCACCGATCGATGCACAACTACCTGCTTGCTGGTATTCCTGGCCACTGCGAAACCCGCTTATAGCATGATCTTTCAAGGTTTGATATCTCTGGACCTCGCTAGCCACTACATGCACATGTATGCGACGTTGGTTATGGGTGGTCAAACACAGAGCCATAAAAATGTGGATGCGAAGAGGAGCTACATAATGAATCTCTACTACACCAACAAGGTGAGAGTTCTCACACGCTGCATCTGCTGAAGAGCGAAGACTAACTCGATCCAGGCTGTGCTCTTCATTACCTGTGCTTTGAATGAGCTTTTCTTCATTGCGCTCTACTTGCTTTGCTTCAGCTCACCCATCATCACGCCAGCGCTTAAGTGGCCAACGGAGACAACGCCGACAGTACCGCTTCAGCCAACACCATCTCTTCTTTTCCCAAGTCCGTTCAGCGCCGCTGCCATGGAGATGGCTCGTGCAAACAAGATGGACTCGACTGTACCCTGGGTCTTGACTATTGCGAGTGCTCCAGTGATGCTCTTCAAGCAGTGGGTGAACATCATCCAGCTGGTCAAGGCAAGCAAATGGCTTGCGGAGGGTGACCGCAAGGACAGGAAGAAGCTAGGCTTGCCGAGGAAGAGGGGCGCAAAGACTGCCAAGAAGGAGTTGTAATGATATCGGAAAGTAGTAGGGCAGTGGCATGTGACTTCTTTCTGTATAAGCTGTGGATGTCTGGCATAAATTGTGGTTGTCTTTAGCGTGGTGTTTGGGTCTAGGACGTACCTGACATACAGGTTAGCTCGCATGGGAGAGCGCAGTTTCGGCCAATGCATCAAATGATCTGATGTCTTTTACCCAGAGCTCATGATCCACTGCATTATTGTCCAGTACAGTGTCGCGAGCAGGCTTCGGGTTGTTACTAGTGCCCTAGTGTGGCTTGCAGAGGCAACGCGCATGCAGACACGTCCAAAAGCTTTGCGAGATGAACATGCGATTTGGGTGCCCCACCACAGCCTGTATGCCTCGGTGTTTGGAGGAGGTGTGTGCTGGGAGGAGAGCCGTGCTGTGTTGGTCAATCAGTACACGCTCGCCTTTGGCCGAGACGGTGAGGCAGCCGGTCTCGATAGATGTGGTGCCCGTTCCTGCAAGTATCTGGCGCTTGCATGAGCTCGTATGTCGATGCCATTCCAAAACCTGAGCTTTTGCATGACTGCCGCAATGAAGAAAGAAAAGTTTCATGTCGTTCTTGTATGTACAAGTCGGGCTCAGCTTCAATCCGATGAAGTCTTAGGCCCATTGCTTCCGTTACGCCGGTGTATCTGCTTGCACTATCGTTTCCCCTTGCCTTCTGGGTGCCTCTAAAATTCCGCAATGGTATCGCCCTTAAGCTTTCCTCGCATGTCCCATTTGCCCTGTAGGCTTATTAGCTCACCATCAGTCTCTCAGCCAGTCACTCCGACTCACATCTGTTGTCCATGCGAAATATAATGCACCGGCTGGGATTGCGAGAACGTAGGTGAAGGTCAACCAGGCGGTGCGCGGTGTCCAGCGGAAGTACTCGTGTCGCTTCACATACATGTCTACATTTCCCGTCAGTTCCCATCACAGTCGCCAAAGCTCTTCTCTCTTTTTTTTTAAAGTCTCTAAAAACTTCTCAAACATTCTCCCAAGCTCTTCTAATCCTTCATTTGGCTCGTCGTAGGGTGTACTCACTGGCGTATTTGACCAGCGCCGGGTCCATGTGGATACCTGTGGGACGGTGTGAGCTGTAGTCATCGCGATCTCTGCTGTAAATATTTCCTACTGTTGTGGCCCGCCATACGGCGGAATGAGGGACGCATGTTGGCTGTGGTCGTCTGGATCTGGCGTGGTAATCTTCAATGTCAAGCGTGATGTCGTTGCTTCATGGTGCAGGCCGGGACTTCCCAGCACGGGTTCACCCGCCAGCTTATCACATGATGGCTCACAATGGCTCGAAAGAAAGCCTCGGATGCTGCGCAGACCGAACGAGTACGACCAGGGCCGTTGGAGGAGTCGAATGATATCTCGCGATTGATAAACTCCACTTCTCCCAATTCCTCTTCCTATCGTGTTAACATCAAATTGCTACAAAATGGCAGAAACAGCAGCAGCAGGAGCCATTGAGAAGCCCAAGGTTACACTGTACTGGTGAGTCCATCAAACATTGATTGAGCTATCATTTAAGGTTTCGCGACCTTCGCGTCCTCTGCACCTAACTCGGAAGCTTCGATGCATCCATCCCTTCCAGAAGCTCACGCATGAGCGCTCACACCTTACAGTAGGAAGTGGAAGACCCATCTGACGTGTCGATAGGCTGGACAAGTCTCGTAGTCAGCGGATAGTATGGCTTCTCCAGGAAGCCAAGGGTATCGATCTGGACATCGAGGTTTTCAAACGTGGGAAAGACATGCTTGCACCACCTGAATTGAAGAAAGTTCACCCGCTTGGTAAGCGCATGATACTTTTCTAACAGCAGAATATAGACGAGATCGTTGACACTTGGCCCAGGCAAATCTCCTGTCATTTCGGTCAAATCACAGAACACTCCGAATGGACTGGTGCTCAGCGAGTCCGGCACACTCACTGAATACGTAGTGGACCACTTTGCTCAGCATCTCGCGCCCAAAAGGTAAAGTCACCACGCTTCTTCTGATGTATCATGCCGCGATAACTGACCAGTGTCTTTGCTCCCAGATATCAAGAAGGCAAAGATGGCCAGGTTGGCGGCGAAACCGAGGAGTGGCTTCGATATCGTTTGTACATGCATTACGCTGAGGGCTCATTGATGACTCTGCTCCTCATCGGCCTCTTCGTTGACCGTAAGTTAAGGCTGACCAAAGACGAAAGAGCAATGTTCAATTAACGTCTTTCTCAGAGATCAAGAATGCTCCTGTGCCGTTCTTCATCAAGCCAATAACACGGACGATTGGATCTCGTGTCGAAGGACAGTTCTTGAACCAGAACTATGCAACACACTTCGGATTCCTGGATTCGCAGCTAGCGTCCTCGCCTGGTGGAGGACCATACATCTGTGGCACCCAGCTGACTGCAGCCGACATTATGCTCTCGTTCCCATTGATAGCTGGAAAGAGCAAAATCGACAAGTCCAAGTATCCGAAGCTTTGGGCGTACATGGAGCTGTTGGAGAAACATGAGGGCTATGTCAATAGCATCAAGAAGATTGAAGAGGTGACGGGCGAGAAGTTCTCTCCGGTGAGTAAATTGTAAATACCTTCTCATTGATCCGCTGACCTTTAGACTCTTCGCGAATAGATGCTGTAAGACGCGGTGGTAATTTGAGGCCTCATCGCTGTATCAAGGGTCTGTCTGACGAAATCGCTATTCCACGAGTAACGCGATGCATCGTGTGCTCCTTCAAGTCTTGGATGGGATCTGTATTCAATTGTATTGATTATGAAGCAGCTCTTCTTGAGATGCCGTCTTCATCTCGACATAGTAGTGATCTGTTGACCGAATCCAAGACTTTTCTCGCCGAGTCTTGTTTCCAAATCGTGATTTGAAAGTGCTCTTGCAGCCTTCCGCGCGAAACCCTCAGATTCCATGCATGAGGCTGGCGAAGGCTGGTGTTTCTAAGTCCGTGGTTAGCGTTCTGCGACCAGAAAGTCAAAAGCTTGCTTAGTCACACCAGCCGGGGAAGAAACACTTCAGGATCGATCCCGCGCGTCGTGTGGCACTCATTCAGCTGGCAGTCCTTCATTCGGCCCTACAAGTCGTTTTCGTCCAGTCCAGCACACGCCATGGACTCAAGCTCAGCTGAAAACCGAGTAGCCGTAATGCTATCCGTCGACATGATCGACCCAGTGCTGACAGGTCAGGAACTCAGCGGCATGGTGCGACCTGACCTAATGGGAGGATGACAGTCCTGCGTCCAAATATCCGAGCCATGTGGCGGTGATCATGTCCGCGGTTAAGTTTCAGACGATCCCAGCGTTGGGTGCTTCGTTGCACCATGATCTCTTCCTGAACTGCGAGAGCGCGACTACAAGAAGTCCCCTAGGGCTTTTGCACCGACTTCTCGCTTTTGGGCCTCCTCGGCTAACAGTGTTGACCGCAATTACGCATCAACAAGATTCCATTCCGCTTCATACGCACGAACACACGAGCCGATCGGACGCAAAAGGTATTGTTACACCCGACTTCTTGCTTTTGTCGAGTCTGGCGCCTGGAGAATCTCGCATGTTCCTGAGCGGAAGGGGGAATGAGGTCATGGAGCTGGGCGCAGAGCTGTCTGTTCGCTCAGCAGCTCGGCTGCGTTGTCAGCAATCCGCGAGTGCGGCCCTCAATCGCCCGAATTAGCGGGCTAAATTGCTTACTGCAGCATGCAAGCCATTGTGGCTTACAGCATACATCATACTTCACTAGTACAGCAGAGCATATGCTAATGAATTCTAGGCGCTGGGTACATTGCTTTGCTTACAGAAAGATTAGAGCATTGTGCAACCGAGACACCGCAGCCTTGCCTAAAGAGCATATCTGAAGCGTAACCTGACGCTCATGCCCAGGAATTTCCCTAAAGAATCCGTAGCTGACGCAGAATTGTCAAATCTTGGACCAAAGCTTGATCACGATGATTCTGGAGATGGTACAAGCTCGGTCGGCGTTACAAACGAGACCGCCGGTAAAGGCTCGCAGATGGACGCTTCAAGTAGGACTCCATCGATTGCTTGTACTCAAGACAACGAACACGACTTAGACTTCACCAAGGGAGATTCAACAGGAGCACGACGATCAAACCCAGCCCAAGACGCATCACGATTGCAAGTGCCTGACGGTGGCAAGGACGGAAACGCCAGGCGACCTGTAGAAAGTTCCATCTGGGACTGGGATACTCCTCTACCTTCCAATAGCCATTCAGACCCAGACTCCTACCTGTTCGAGCCCCAAGGTGAACTCTTGCGGGAGAACGTGACTCGTCGATTTCCCGCCGAAGCCAACATACCCACTGCTGTGGCAGATTCGAGTAGCGACTGGAATATTACCAAGCTGGACGGAGGTGCCGACAGCGAAGGGTTTGCTGTACCCCGTCGGCCGACAGGCAACGTCTCGAGTACTGCAGGTGCTAAGAGGAAATCAGCATCGGACCAATCGTCCCTCACGTCCAAGCGTGCATCGCGTACGATGTCTGAATCGGGGGACGATGCAGGCTCTCCTACAGATAATTTGCCTCCTTTACAAGGCTCACATGCTCAAGCTGGACCTACGACTCGTGCTAGAACTGGTGCTGATCGCCCTCATGTTGGCACCCGTCATCAAAGCATCGATTCAATACGACCTTCATTATCCATAACTGGTGGTGGCCCGCAACGTGGCTTCTCCGATCCTGGTGTACCAATGGTTCTTCCTGCTCGTAAGGTCTTTCCCATCCAGATAGGGGACAGATTGTTCCGACTATCGGGTGCTTCAATATCTTCTGACGGTAGGTTCATGTCATCTTGCTCGTCATTGAACATACTGACCGAACTTTAGCTCCGTCTTACTTTTCGCAATTTTTCGAAGAACAACTCCGGAACGGTGACGGAGCTGACAGTGTAAGGACTTTGTACATCGACAGAGATCCAGCAACATTTGAAGATATCTCTCTACATCTACAAGGCTATCACATCGAGCCGAAAGACGGACCACACTTCGTTAAATTATTCGCGGACGCCCAGTTCTTCAGTTTACCCCGTCTTACCGCCCAGCTCTTCTCATCCACGATATACATCCGCATAGGCGATTCGGAATTCCAAATACCACGAGACCTGTTCAGCAATCCTGGAGATTCGCCGAATTACTTCTCACTAGGCTTCTCGATATTCTTCACGTCGCCCACAGAGGTCTTTCCTGGTCTGTCCCAGCGTACACTGATTAGGCCGCCGTCCATATTACCACCAAGCGTGCCGAACAGGTCCGCCAAGACATTTGCTGATCTTTTGCACATCCTCAAAGGTTACCCAGTCGAGGTCCGCAGTGAACAACATCGCCAGGAACTATTACGCGATGCGCGTTATTATCATTTGAAGGGTCTAGAACAGCGCATAATCCCACACAACATCACATTCAATCTGGGTAGACAGAAGTCAGAGATTCTCATCCGGCTGGAAGACATCAGGACATCCGGCGTCTCTTTTGTGGCGGATAGAGACAGTGAAAGTGCTTCAGCAGCGGCGTCACCCACGAGTAGTACGGCATCTAGCATACTGAATGGGCCTGGATGGATCCATTACCAGCGTCCGTATGTTGATTCGGAAGCATACAGTCTGATAGTGGAGATTGGTGGTGATGAGAATACTATCTTGACGGTAGAGCCACGTTCGCCATCATCTCTCGCCCGTATGGCTCGTGCAACATTTCACAGACAGACTTTGTCGAGAATCACGAGATTGTTCTCGGTCATCGCAGATAAGATGAATCTGCCCATAACCCAACCTTTAGGTTTGATGATGCTTGAACGCGGAGCAGGTGTCGCAAGCTTGCCAGTGAGTCCTCGGAATACGGGTATGAGCGAGGAGAAGGCCAAAGTCCGGATTGGACGTGATGCAGATGTGGTTGTGGATGGAAACATCTGGACTGTCGGCGCTGACGCTGAGGAGGTAGAAGAGTCTCCAATGGAGGTCGATACCGGCCAAGGCGCTGCAGCTACTAGAAAATCTAAAAGGCGAAGGCAAGCAGAGGAAGAAAGTCAAGAGGTGGAGGAATGGATACTTAGCAAGGCGCAATGGCGTTTAAGAGTGCAACCATTGACTGGCGGAGCACAGACTGGCAAAAGCGGCATGGAAGTTATTTTGGCAGCCGTCAAGATCGAGGCCTACAGTACGGAGAGAAGCAGAAATGCAGAAAGGGCGTTTCTTGCGTAGGGTCTGCTATTCAGCGACCGATGGTGGTGTTTCTTGGGGAACAATAGATTTGGCTCGCAGGAGCTTCGAGCTATAGAGACGTCACTGAGCACTCTAAGCACGACCACGCCGACATTTATATGTATCGTATTTCGTGCAGTTGCCATGTTGATGCAGTCGAATGAACGGCAACCCTTGAGGAAGCTTTACTGACAACGATCCCATGCTTGCAGGCCGTTCAGCCACGCGACAATGCCGCGCCCAGTCTCAGAAAACGAAGACGCGGTCCTGCCAATTCTATAAACAGGTGGAACGCGCCGCGCGAAGAAGACTTGTCCAAGGAAGATGCTTTGGAGAACAGGAAAGCTGAAACAAGAGTGACAGTCTGAGAGTCGCATTTGCGCAGAGGTGGTGTAGACATGACGAGGCCCAACTTCCCAAGGCAGCTCGCTGAGTTTGATGATAGCGAACCAACTCTGCGGTTGCTTTCACGACCACAGAGTGGAGTGCAGGACGCCGCAAGAGCGAATGATCAGCCAGAAGGGTATAGTGCACGACTTTGCCGAGCGATCCGAGAGATTGTCAAGCTCTTTTTAGCGTGCGCATCAGGGAAGTCTGCAAGCGAGGCCGAGTATTAAAGATTGCGCGGTGAAGGCTTGCGCCAACGTGGTTGATTCTCAATCTCCAGCTGAGCTTGCTGAGATGACAGGAGTTGCTTGTGCTTGTTGCTCGCTCGAACACACTTTCCAGCGCTGCGCTGCGCTGCGGGTGGAGAGCCGTGCTGCTGCGATCGTGCTGCCAACAGTGGTGACACGACGCTGCAGCGCGAGAACACCTGCACGACCTGCTCGCGCTTAGACGAATGGATAGAATCGATCCCAGCACGCGGCGGCCACTCAGGCTCGCCAGCTGGGCAAAAGACGCCGAAAGTTGGATAGCAACGGTCCTTCGGCGCCTACCACCATCTGGGAAGCCCTCACAGCCAAGCCCGTTTGGGACAGGGAGACTCCGCAAAGTACAATAATGCCCCTGCTATAATCCTTGCACGAGTAGCCAATTAATCTTGACTGTGTTCGACGTCAC
This sequence comes from Pseudocercospora pini-densiflorae CBS 125139, assembly GCA_000504365.2. Lineage (NCBI taxonomy): Eukaryota > Fungi > Ascomycota > Dothideomycetes > Mycosphaerellales > Mycosphaerellaceae > Pseudocercospora > Pseudocercospora pini-densiflorae. The sequence continues at coordinate 68,317 of KZ107131.1, forward strand.
TTCCGCGATTGAGAAATATCTGCTGGCTGCTATCGAACGTTGGTGCTTGCAAATAAGCTGAGTCTGCTGAGAGAGCAGCCACGACCATTACCCGAATCTTGATCTGCATCTTTCACCCTGACCCTTTATTTCCTCCCGAGTCCTCTTCACAGCAACGTTGTGCTTTGTGTAAGCCACACCGCAGCGACACGCATTCCTTCGCACTCAAATTGGGACGGGTATCACGTCCGGAGTCCTAGCCGTTGGCGTGAGTTGCAGCTTGCGCTCTAGATCAATGCGCCCCCCAACCTCCGGCTTCTGCAGATCAGCCTGATAGATATCATCGTCATCTGGACGGCTGCCAACTTCTTCCAACAGCTCTACCACTCCATGGCTCAGTAGCAACGACTCACCTATGGATACATCTTCAACACCGCTTCAGAGTAGTTACCGGATCTGCTCAGCTCAGTGTTGACTGGTTGCCTTTTAGGGCACTGATCGACAATGGACCCTACAACATTGATAACTTTCCTTTTCCGAGCACCAGCACATGTCAGAGCCGTCGAACTGCTCGGATCGTGGGATAACTTCCAAGTTCCATATCGCATGCACCATGATCGACTTCGCGGCTCCGGATTCTGGTCGGGATGCTTCAAGTTCGACAACATCATCTTCGACGGCGACGAAGTCAACTGGGCGAAACCACGAAGCGGAGGTCTGAAGCAGGGCGGCACGTATTGGTATTACTATCGACTTGACTATGATGTGGATGCGTACGATGACCGCCAGATTCACACAACACACTGTCCATTGCTGCCAGGTCAGGAAGTCAACGTCATGGAAGTGCCAACGGAGGTCATGGAGCTACCAAGTCGGAGCCACAGTGCGCATGGTTATAATGATATCGTCGGAAGCCTAACAGACCTGGCCAGCTTACAGACACTGAATCCAAAGGACAAGTATGCGATGTTGGAGCCACCACCACGATCGAAAGTACATGCACGATGTCTATCCGATGATGCGCTCGACGGAAGATTGGAAAACAACCCTTCGATAGTTGTAGAGGAAGCCGTATCACCTGTTTCACCGCCTCAGTCTCGTGAAGCACGGTCGGTATCGCCTGCAAGCCACGCATCGATTCATTTGCACGAGGATGCGCACGAGCGACGAGTGCTCTCTGGCTCGAGCTCAGTGTACTCCCGTCCGAGTTCTACCTCTGACGCTGCAAGCCTGCTGAGTGCGATCAGTGAGATGAGTCTACCTGGTCATGCACAGCATAAGCATGAGGAGGCGCTCACGGATGACGCTCTGCCCGACTTCCCATATCCTTGCACAGCTGGTCCTGCACCTCTGACGTCTCTTAAAGCTCTTGGTGCAGCTCTGTTCGATTCAACTCCCACGACAGCATCGCCAGTAGAAATGACGGAGTCGATACTTGGCGCCACGGATGACCATCAGCATCAGAGACGGAGCTCGGCGTACACATGTGGTCCTGAGTCGATAGCCAACGTCCAATTCTACGGTTCCCGTCCTGGTACAAGTCTGGACGAAGATCCCGAGCACCATCGTCCGAGGATGTACAGTTTGCCAAACCTAGAACTTCGAGACTGCAGTGATGATAGCTCCGCAGGGTCGCCCACATCTGCAACGTTTGGAACATCAGAACGCTACTCTCACGACCTAGAGGAGAATCCGACACCTGGTGACGAGATTTTCGATCTCATGTCTCCAACCTTCACAGCGACAACACTGAGCACAGGCGGCAACAATACTCCTTTCCGTCTCTCAGCCCAGACATCACCAGATGACATCGAACATGTATATGCAGAGGAGGAGAGAAATGCCTTCGAAGCATCCAGCCAGTGTCCTTCGAGACGACCGAGCCGAAATAGTAGCGACAACAGCGGACCAAGCTTTTTCGAACGCACCATGGCAAGACTCAGCCCGCCCCCATTTATGAGCTATTCTCTACCTCGAAGCGCAACAGAAAGCGACAACTCTCTCGCCAAGACGATCTCACGACCCACGGGCCAGATGCCCTCCCGGCAGGAACTGTCTCTGCCTTCGATGTTCACGGCAGAGGAGAGCTCCATGGCAGATGCAATTTTCAGCGAACTTGGATTTTTGAGAGACAACATACAGTGATCTAAGTGATCATTAATACGTACACTGCGACGAAATTAGCGATGAACATATCCTTTTTGTGTTTTTGGAATTGGAATTGGAAGTTTTGGAAACGACATTTTTGGGAAGCGAAATGGAAACGGGAAATGGACATGGCATGAGATACCAACTTTAGCGAGTAAGCGAGCGAGCATAGCGATGCTAGCGAGGAGTTCTTTCTGGTTTTCTTATACTGATAGGAAGAGTGAACGAGCGTGTATATCATTATTTTGCTTATGCTTGATGGGAGGAAAGACATCCATGTGCATAGAAGTACGAACACGAACATCTCTCCGAGATCGTGAGTAAAGAAAAGGAAATCAATAATGTGAATCTACACCAGCTGGCCAGGCATTGGCTTATCCGTCGCGAGTCGTAGCTCCACGACACAGTGCGAGAAGTAATCGTTACGCCGCAGACAATAGTGTAGTCTCAAGCATCGAACGTAGAGCGCACAGTTCGCTAATTAATGCATAGGCCTCCTTTACGTCGTCTACTCCCCCTCACCAGGCCAAAGGCTCTACTCCGATCTGAGCATGGACACAAATCTTTCCCTTTCAGTTCTAGGCTGAACACGAGGCTGTGAGAAAAGGAGAGGAAATCAGTTATATGAATCAAACCCGATTGAGAATCTAGCATTTCTTCAACCAGATGAAACAAAGGTGAGCATCTCAATGCCATAAGAATACAGGGTCTGCCAAAGAACAAGAAGTCCATTCTTCTTCTTTGGCGACATGAAGTTTTGCCTCCCAAACAGTGTAGTGTGCAAAAATGCCTTTCACCTCCGAACGCCTCGTTTTCATCCATGCGTTTCGCGTTCTCTAAGATCCATTTGCTCCTGTTCCCGCTCTCACTGAAAATCCACGACACTGATCCACCCAGATTTGAACACCAAATACGCCCTGTACATGATCGATCGTCACTCCCTCTAGGACAAGTGATCTTTCACTTTTGCCTGCTTCCTCTACCACATCGTCATATCCTCGCATGCTATCGCTTCTGATCGAAGCTCTTGCCATGACTGGTATTGACAATCTCAGAATCGATCGTCCTCGCTCTCCTAGGTGGACCGTAATTTGAGCTTCCTCCTGCTGCTGATCCGCCGTTCATGGTTACTCTCCTCCCGTTACCGTCGTCGAAGCTCGTTCGTTTGTGATTCGAGCCTGAAGTTTCTTCGTCGCTGTCCTCGACGAGTTCGTGTAAGGGATTTGCTTCCACATCGTACGAATGTAGCATGTGGGCGTTCTCTCCTCGCCCTCCGGCTCTGGAATAGTCGTTTGACCCTAGGACTGGACTTCGTAATGACCAGCTTGCGCTCCGTCTGTGTTCACCGCTTCGTCGCGATTGCATTGAGAGTCGGGTCTGCAGTCCTGCGAGGCCGTCGGTTGGTATGCCGTCTACGTCGTGATAATGTCCGCGGCCATCTTGACCACTTTTGATGCCCATGTTCACTCCATCTGGATCTTCGCGGGATAGGTTGAGTAGGTATACGCCGGTGAAGATCGTCAGGAAGCCACATAGGAGGGAGATTGTGTTGACTGCGTCAGTGGTGTTGAACCCTCGGAAGAGAATAAATGATGCGGTGAGGGTGAAGGTCGTGAAGGTTACGTAGTAGAGAGGATTTACACTGTAGGCACTGTCAGCAAAGGCACGATCTAGGACAGAGTGATGCTCCCATACATATTGGTGTTGAAGGTCGCCAGAGCTTTGTTGAAGTAGTTCATCTGCGTGAGGATGCAGACGACCACAACAATCATGAAGACGTAGGTCGAAGGATGTGAGAATTGGTTGTTGCCGCCGAGGGTCAGTTTGAGAGCAATGCCGAATCCTTTGATCGCCATGATGGATATAGAGCCGACGGTCGAACATATACTGATGTAGATCATGGGATTCTTCTTGCCATATACTGGTGCGATCTTGTATATCATGACCAAGGCGAATGCGGTCACAATCACACAGTATGTCAGGAAACCTGTAAATCGTCAGAGCTGCATCTGATCTCCGGGTTCCCATAATCAACTCACCAAGCTGCGTGGCATAGTGTAACAGCTCATCAATATTCTTCAGTTCCTCGTCCGGCGGAGCATGGAGAACAATGACCACACTGCCTATTAGACATATCGCGCAACCAACTCTTCCTAATATTCCGAGCTGTTCTCCTAAGAAATAGCTCCCCAGCACAGCTCCGATCAAGACGCTCAGTGCACCCAGCGGTGTCACCAGAATCGCAGGCGCAAAAGCATATGCGCTGAAATTGCAAATTTCGCCGATGACCATTGTTATGATACCGCCCCACCATATGGGATTTTTAAGGTATGCGAAACCATCTCCCTCGAAGCCATGTCTCTCGGCCGCGGCATTTAGGCCTTTCTTGGTGATGACGAAGGACGCGCCGATTCCTAGGGTCGAGGTCACGGCGAGCGCGAGGCCGATGTATTTGTCTTCTATCATGGCTACGTGAAGTGTGCTAGCGAATGTGGTGTGCGCGATGCGCAGGGCTCAGTGGTGGTGGCCTTCAGCGCGGGTGTAGACAGCGGAAAGAATATGGGTGATTTTAGCGATGTCGGGATTGCTGCGGTCATGAGCTATTCATTGTCCAGGTTGGTGGAATTTTGCGATTGTCGTGGTGGTCGTGGCTGGTCGTGTGAGGTCGGAGCAAAGTGGGCGCAATGTGAGACTGAGACTGGCGGGTGGTGGTTGAGTGTCCAGATGGAACTCAGCGCGAGCCAGGGATATTCGCTATGCGGATGCCGCGTTTCGTGTCCTCGAACCGACTTTAGCTTCAAAGCCTCACGCAGCTCGTAAGCTCGAAAAAAATTCGATGCTCTGAGGCAGACTTCTTCCTTTGTTGAACTGCTGTGAATACTCTGCTTTCGTGCTTCTCAACGGTTGCTGTTCGGATAAGCAGGCCAGTCTTGGGAGAGAGTCGTCAGCCTGGCTCCAGATTGCGGTGCAACAGCCAACTTGCGGTACCAACCCTTTCAAACCCTCGAGCCCGTCCTCGGCTCACAGTCCTCCCAGACGAGTTGCGCCACAACAGCCAGTTAAAGCTTAGCTCGAGCCTTGCACCCCAAATAGATCGGGCATTGGCATTGCGCAAGCAACGACGCTTCCAACGTCTGCACAGATTGGCTTCAGGAGGGCACAGACCTCAATTCATCAATACCATTCAATGTGAAGACTTATAATGATAATCATGTCACCTCACATACAATTCAATGTACCAAAATCGGATCGATCGTTGAAGCCCCTGACCAGCCCCTCGTGTAAGCACAAAGCACGACACAGAATATGGAACTTGAGCAATACGGAAGAGAAGTAATTTGAACTTTTTTCATTGCTCATCGAGGTCACTATACCTACTAGAGCTATAATGCATAAATTCGTTCCATCGTAACCATTCCTAAACTCCTATCCTTCGCTTCAACGCTGTGCAGTTGGTCCTTAATTATCTAACTCCTTCTCGATGAGGCGCATTTACTCTTCATAGAGATCCATGTCTCCTCCATCGCCATTCAACTCTTCCATCGCATCTTCTTCGTCAAACATTTCTGCATCATCTGCATCGGACATGTCGCTCTCGCCATGGTTTGGTAGAACAACGATATGTCCATCCTCGAGCTCTACCCGAGCGGTCTCGCCATCTCTGATAGACCCTCTAAGGATGAGCACAGCCATGCGGTTGAGCACTTCCTTCTCAATGAGTCGTGCCAGAGGACGAGCACCGTAGGCAGGTGAGTATCCAGCTGCACCCAGATAGTCTTTGACTTCGTTCGACAGATCGATCTTAACGTTTCGTCCGTTGCCTGCCAGCCGCTTCTGGATCTCTTGCAGCCGTACATCGACAATCTTCCGAATCTCCTTCTTGGTGAGTCGATTGAAGATGACAATGCTGGAGATACGGTTGAGGAACTCGGGCAGGAAGTAGTTTCGCAACGCCTGCATCACAAGCTCCTTCGTGGTCGGATCGATTCTGCCGTCGGCAGCATTCGGTCGTGCAAGGTATTCTGCGCCCAAGTTCGATGTCATGACGACAATACAGTTCTTCGCGTCGATGATACGTCCTTGGCCATCGGTGATTCGTCCGTCGTCCATGAGTTGAAGAAGTACCGTGAGCACCTCTTTGGCTGCCTTCTCGACCTCGTCAAACAAGAGGATGCTGAAAGGTCTCCTCCTAAGTGCTTCAGTAAGCTGTCCACCTGCATCGTGTCCAACGTATCCGGGTGGAGCGCCAATCATTCGTGATAGAGAGTGTCGCTCCTGGTACTCAGACATGTCGAACCGGATCATTGCTTTAGGGTCGTCGAAGAGGAATTCCGCAAGTGCTTTGGTAAGAAGTGTCTTACCCGTACCAGAAGGACCGCAGAAGAGGAACGATGGCGGTTGACCTGGATTGGCAAGTCCAGATCGCTGCAGTCGAATCGCGTTTGCGACTGATGTTACAGCCTCCTTCTGACCAACAACTTGAGCAGCGAGGACTTTTTCCATATGCAGAAGCTTCTCCTTCTCGGTTGTCTTCAATCTCGTTACTGGGATGCCAGTCCAGCGGGCAACGATCTCATTAATCTGGTCTGGGCCGACGGCATCCGCGACTAAAGCATTGTGGTCACCGCCAGCACCGCGACGAGCAGCTTCTTCCTCCTCGGCTATCTTTTTCTGCTGCTCCAGTTCCTTGATGCGGCGCTCCGTGTCTGGGATGGCGTAGTACTTGAGATCAGAAGCAGTCTGCAAGTCTCTTGTACGCTCCGCCTCCTCTTGCTTGTTGCGAAGCTGATCGAGCTTGATCTTTTGTTCTTGGATCTCTCTTGATCTCTGCTTCTCGGCTTCGTAGCTTTCTCTGAGTGGTCGCAACTCCTCCTCGATATTGGCCTTTTCAGCTCGTGCTTCTCTCAATCGCGCTTGAGATGCTTCGTCCTTCTCGCGATCAAGAGCGTGAATTTCAATTTCGAGTTGTCGTAGTTTGCGTTCCATGTTGTCGAGAACTTCTGGTTGAGATTCACGAGCAACACGTACCGCTGCTGCAGCTTCGTCGACCAGGTCCACAGCTGAGTCAGGCAATCTGCGCTGCGTGAGGTATCTGGCAGCAAGCGTGGCTGCAGAGACGATGGCACCATCTTGAATGGTGACACCATGGTGGACTTCGTACTTCTCCTTCAGACCACGCAAGATGGAAATGGTCTCGGCAATGGACGGTTCCTTGACCAATACCTGCTGGAAACGACGCTCGAAGGCCTGGTCCTTTTCGATGTATTTGCGATACTCGGCGAGAGTCGTTGCACCAATACAGTGCAGCTGACCACGGGCAAGCATTGGCTTGAGCAAGTTCGCTGCGTCCATACCACCCTCGCCAGAGCTTCCAGCACCCATGAGCAAGTGGATTTCGTCAACAAAAAGCACAATCATCTCTTTACTGTCTTCGATCTCCTTTAAAACGCCCTTCATGCGCTCTTCGAATTCTCCTCGATATTTGGAACCAGCGACCAGCGCACCAACGTCGAGCGAGAGGAGTTTGCAAGCTGCAAGTCCTGCCGGTACATCTGCGTCTACAATCCGGCGTGCCAGACCTTCGACGACTGTCGTTTTACCGACACCAGGCTCACCAATCAAGACTGGGTTGTTCTTTGTTCGTCTTGACAGGATCCGGATGACTCGCCTAATCTCCTCTTCACGTCCGATAACGGGGTCGATCTTGCCTTCTCTTGCCATTGCCGTCATGTCGATTGTGAACTTCTTAAGATTCTCGTTCTCCTCTTCGGCGTCGGCTGTCTTGCTGTCCACTCGTTTGGTACCTCGAATTTGTTGTACCGCTTGGTCGATCAGCTTGGGGTTGGGGATATTTGCCTCCTGCAGGCACTTTTGTATCGTGCTGTCCTGCACAAGGCACTGTATCAGGTGGTCGATTGCGATGTATGAATCCTTCTGTGTCTTGGACAGCTCGTTCGCGCTTCGGAGCACCTTCGAGAACGCTGGTGCCACGGAGACACTGTCAGGCGGAGGATCTTGCGAAGGTATCCGTACGAGCGACTTCTTGAGTGCTCGCTCGGCTTGTTGTGGGTCTCCGTGTGCCCGCTCGATCACTTGCTTGAACATCGGTGCCGAAGTGGCAGCATGTGAAGCGTGTGCATGGTTGGTCTGCTGGTCCTTGGACTGATCTGGCTGTGGGTCGATCAATGCCACTGCCAAATGGAGGGGCAGCAGCTGCGAGTGTTGGTACTGTTGTGCCAGATCTTGTGCGTCAGACAGGGCTTGGGTTGCCCGGTCCGTGAAGCTCATGTTCGCTGCCATGATTGCTGTAGTGTGGTGAAAGGTGTAGTAGTAGGAAAGGTGTTTATGGTAGAAGAGAAAAGAGGTGTGGTTGTTGGGCTCCTACGAGCACTCACAATGTGTGTGTTGTCTGCGATTGAGTTTAATCGGCGAACAACAGAAGCAGGAGAGAGTTATGTAGTCTTGAAACACGATTCCTGGTCGATGCCAGAGCTCGCTCGACCTTACTGGCGCATGCGAGATTGTGACTGGCGACCAAGGAAGCTTCTCGTGGCTTCGCGACGTCAGTTGCGGCAGGGACGGCCCGCTCGAGCTTCCTGCCATGCTTGCAACAGAGCAGCTTCGACACCTGAAGAAGCCCAAGTCACACCACAAACGAAAGGCTGCTGGGATGACTGTGCATGCAGCAGCCGCTTAGGTCCTGACACGTCTCGTGATACCTGGTCGACGCTGATGGCATGCTGATGGTTGGATGTCGGCTGGATGGAACCGTATATCCCTGCCATGCCGAACGCAGTCTGCAATTCCTCCACGCGACATGAACCAGCACAGCACTTCGGAGCATGTCGGTACATGATGTCTTAATCGTGGTTGCGTGAAATTTCTGCATGTCGAACAGAATGTCAACAAGGCGGACGCTACAAGAGTGACAACGCTGAGAACAAATGCACTGCTCAGATACAATTCTAGGTAATCATATTCGGCCGTTGTTCTGCATATCTACATGGGAGATCGGAGGCACTATAGTCGTGCACACACTCCCTCTTCCCTTGTTTCAGCTGCTGTATCGCTGCTCAATTCTTCTCTTTTCATCTTCACACAGCATATGCCCCCATGAATATCCCAATACAGCCAGTCAAGCGTACTCGTGACGTATCCAGCGTCCTTTCCGCGTCGTTTCATGTACGTGCTGTTGATCTTTTCATCGTAACGCCAATCTAAGCGCCAAGAATGAATCCATTCATGTATGCAACCGTAACAAAAGAGATTCGGTCTGGGTCAGAATCGATAGCAGCATAGCATCAGTCACTGCTATCGAGTGGCACCAGGGCTCGATACAGCGTCAAGAGGTGCGGCGTGTAGAGCAGGCTTGACGCTCTTGCCCATTGTACCATTTCGTTTTCGTTCCAGGGCATTGATGACCCATTCGCCGACTTCCTTATCGATGAATTGTCCTTGGTCTGCCTCTGGCTCCGCAGAAGCTTCTGCCGAGGGCTCAGGCTGTGGCTCGCCGTTCGCTTCGGCAGCCTCTGCTGCTTCTTCATCCTCTTCGGCGATTGTTGCTGGTTTGTCAAGAGCTGCCAGCCAGGCATGCTGAAGCAGCATAGGATAAGTAGGTCGAAGCTTGGGAATCTTGTTCAGACACCCAGCAACAAAATCACGGGCGGCCTCCGAGAATTGGTCTGCAGGTAGATCAGGAGGATCACCATCCACAATTGCCTACGAGAGAAAATTAGTATAATTGGCACTCCAAAGTGCTCTTGTACGTACCGCTAGTTGCGAGAAGATATTGTCATAGGTCTCTGGTGGGTAGGGGTAGCGACCGAGCGCGCATTCGATGATCGTGAGACCCAAGGACCAGATGTCTGATTGCACACTGTAAGTTCCAACACCAGCTGCACCAGCCTGAGCAGTGCCACCACTCGAGATTCGTTCAGGTGCCATGTATGATTGGCAGCCAATATTGGTCTTCGCTATACTGGCCACCAGGTTTCCAGAGACACCAAAGTCGCAGATTTTGATTTGTCCTCTCGTGTTGACAAGAATGTTCGTTGGCTTCACATCTCGATGAATGATGTTGTGCTCTTCTTTCAAAGACTTTAGACCAAGCACAGTGCAGTACGTGATCTTCCGCAGCACACCCTCAGGTATACCATCGCCATATATTTTATCGATACTGCCACCGTCCATAAATTCCATGCAAATATATACTGCGCCCTCTTGGAAGAAAGCACCGTAAAAGTCGACGATGTAGGGTGATATGCATCGATGAAGAATGTCGAGTTCCATGATGATAGATTGAAACTTGGCGTCATCCAGCTCCAGACGCATTTCCTTCATAGCCATCACAATTCCAGTAGTGCCTCCTCGACCATATGCCTGAGCAGCAGTGGCATTGGTGGGTGTCTCCACAGCAGCTCTTGTTGGAGAATTGGGCACTTCCTCTGCTTCGGACTTCGACTTGTTGCCAGCCAAGCCTTGACCAACTTTTCGAAATTTCGGTCTTGAATGTCGTACTTTGTACACCGTGCCGTAGTTTCCTTTACCAAGTTCATCCAATGTGTCCACCTCGTTCAGACTTATGCTGAAGCTTTTCCCTGATGTGAAGTCAATACCTTCACCATGAACGACTGCTTTGCCTTTGAACTTCAGAGCGCCGGTCTTTGTGTCGATCAAGTCCGCATATTTATCCATAGCAGTCTCCTGCTTCTTCGGCTCTTGACCATTGGCGTCTCCATTAGCAGGTCCACCTCCCATCTGCGACAGAGTCATCTTAGGCTTCTGTCTGCCTCCAGTTGGGGCTGCTGGATTCGCTGCAGGATTTGCGCCAGGCAGACCTCCTGGAAGCTTCATGCCGCGCCTCTCTGCCATTGACATTGGCTTTCCTGATGCATTATTCCCGGTGACAGCTGGCGATGACATAGTTGGATGCGGTGCCGGGCGATTCACATTCGCAGGCAGCTTGAAGCCAGCAGGAAAGCCACCAACTGCAGGGCCAGGTGATTGAGCCGGAGGACTAAGTGGCCCACGATTGGGCTGTGGTGTGGCCGGACCTTGTCTAGCTAGCGAGAAGGCCTTCATCCGTGCTGCAATATCAGGATTCATGGGAGTCGGACCTCCTCTCTGTGCAAATGTCGCGCCTGCTGGTCTTCTTGCAGCATCCAGGGTCCCCCGTGGGGTCGAAGAAGCTGTCATATTGGACATGCTCAAAGGAACGCTTGTGTCTGAGGCCATCCGCGGAGGACTTCGCAGCGTCGGACTCGTTGGTGCGAAGGGTGATGTTGATTCCTCAGGAGATGTTGGGGGAGAAGGAGAGTCCAGCGGTGACTCTGGCGCATCGTCGGCCATGGTGGAGGTGAATTGTATATCTTCCAAGGTATTTCGCGTGTGACGTGAAATTGGCGCAACTCTTCAGCGGCCACTAGCGGGCCAGCGATGCGACAGGTGCTGTACTGTGTTCAACCAGACCACACACGCTGCCAACAATGCGGCTCTGCCTGGTACAAGATTGCGAGAAGGTGTGGCAGTTCGTAGGGTTAGAGTTTGCGTGCGGGAGCTGCGGCACAGAGAGGAACTCGTGTGTAGCTCGATGGCAGAACGGCTCTCGAAGTCTGGAGATCGCACATGTAGCAGCAGTGACGATGACGGGGTGATGTGGCGCAGAGGCGTGTGCAAAGCAAGGCCAAGCGAGATAATCGTGCGGGACTGCCGGTGAAACTAGGGGATCATTTATCAACCTGTCGCGAACATGTTTCTGTCTCTCGCAGCAGCGCATGAACGATTACTTCGAATATATGCGAGCAATGCTGCCTGACAACGGAACAGCCAGTCCTACTACTTCCGAGAGGTTTGCTTCACAGGTCGTCAGGAACTCCAGGCACGTCTGCGTAAGCGGCCGGGGAAGCCTCAACTATTTAGCATTTCACGTGGCAGTAGTGGCATTTGAGTGGCGAGGCAGCCCGGAGCCGAATGCGAAGAGAGTTGCATGTCACTGCGAAACAGGTTGAAGTGCCTCAGAACAGGCTCAAGCAGCCTCACAGGATACAATCACAGCAGTATCTGTTTAGCTGTGGCTGTTTGATTGCACTCTTGGCGAGATCCGCTTCCAAGGTGAATAGCTCGCTCGCTCGCCTACGCGCAAAACGCACGACGGGTGATGCTATAATGATGTGGTGAATGCTCGGAGATGGCGGCGATTGATATCGCAGACCACAGATAAGGATTTCTGTTCACGAGCGACGCCGGGACAAACGGCACTCGAGAACAACGTCAATGCCTTCGCTGCAGAGTTCCATGTCAAGTTGTAGGTTTTCTTGTAATGGTGAGAGCGCCAGGGTGGGTTGCGAAAGATGGCGTGAGTTGCGTTGAGCCTGGAACAAAGCATGCCTTTAGCGCCCACGTTGATGTCCTGCTTCTGTCGAGTGAGGTCTGCCAACACTCGAACCAAGACTCTTGGTCAACCTTATTGCCCTCTCCAGTCCTTTAACCACCCCTTCTCTTCCTCCACTCCTTCCAGCAACAATTCTTGGGCTCATCCTGACATTGAATGCTTGTTCTTTCAATCCCTTCTGGGCGCAATTGTGTTGCCTGATCGTTTGCCTGGACCGTGGTCGATTCTGCATGGGAAGTTCGAATAGCTTCGGTACTTCGCGACCTTGACAGACACCGCGCGTTCCCTCAGGCACAGGCACTACTGGCACTTGCACACCTCCCGATAATCGCTTTCTGCAGACGCGAGCACGGAAACCTGCGGACTGGAGGAGGAAATCCTTCTTTGACGCTCAGCGTGGTCTGACCTACCTGACCCCGACGCTGTCGTCGCTCCTACCCTCATTCACGGCCACCATCTCGCCCACGTCGACGCCGCGCCGCCGTCAATTGCCACAATGGCTTTCCTAAACTCCCCCAAATCGTTCCGCCTGCGCGAACTTACCAGCGCATCCCTAATCGCCTTCAAGCAACGACGAATGGTTTCGGATCAAACGCTACCCACACAATATCCTGTCTGGGACGCGGCCCTCAACGCGACTCTATCGACCATGGAAGTGGTTGCACAAGGTCACGAATCACATCCGAACTTCCTCAACCTTGCTGGTTTGGTGTGCGAGGCGGTGCTGGAAGTCGTCTTTGTCGCCCTGCCAGGTTTCCTGGTCGCCATCTCCGGCATGTTCGATGCCAACAGCCAAAAATTCGTCGCTGAACTCAACACCATGGTCTTCACTCCATGCCTTATCTTTACCAAGCTCGCCAGCCAACTCAACGCAGACAAGCTCGCCGATCTTGTTGTCATTCCGTTCATCTTTATCGCCCAGACCTTGGTGTCGTGGCTTTGCGCTCAGACTATGGCTTGGTCATTTGGTTTTGGCAAGAAGAATAAGAAGATGCAGAAGAACTTTGTGCTTGCGATGGGAGTCTTTGGCAATTCGAATTCCTTGCCGATATCGCTTGTCCTAAGCTTGAGCAAGACTATTAGTGGCTTACATTGGGACGAAATACCGGGCGACAACGATGATGAGGTTGCAGCAAGAGGTATTCTATATCTGCTTATTTTCCAGCAACTGGGACAATTGCTACGATGGACGTGGGGCTACAGCGTCCTGCTAAAACCAGCCGAATCCTACACTCCGTCCGAGCGTGGAGACGACTACGATGACGAGCGCTTGATTGAGGAGGGCCCCTATAGTGACGAGGAAGATTCTCCTACCAAAGCAGTTCGAAGGAGTGGCAGTGATTCCGGCTTTAACAGCGGTTCGGACACTCCCCACTCCATGCACGATTCGAGAGTGAACCTTCGCGAGGTTGTGCCAGCAGCGCCTGGCAATGGCAACGACATCAGCACTGAGCCCAGAAAACTGGGTCGCGCACATCAAGGTCGAGCTGATGATGCGTCGAGCATCGACTCTGATTCCATGACACAATTTCCAAGCTTCTCGCGGACACTGTCTGCGCGATCGGACACCACCGCATGGAAGAAGCCGCTCTATCAAGCTCAAAACTCGATCCTCCGCTCGACTAAGAGAGTGTGGTTTACCGTCAGCACCTTCTCTCAAAATCTGTTCCGCAAGCTGCCACAACCTGTCCAGAAAGTTTTGGCAGTGTTCTGGTCCTACTTTAGTGCTTTCATGCGAGGCGTCTGGAGGCAGATGAACCCACCACTCTGGGCTATGCTGGCTGCTTTGATCGTAGCCAGTATCCCTAAGCTTCAGGAAGTATTCTTCACGCCTGGAACCCTCATAAACAATTCAGTCACGCGAGCAATTCAGCAGTCTGGTAACGTCGCCGTGCCACTGATCTTGGTTGTTCTCGGAGCAAATTTAGCTCGCTCGACACTACCTCAAGATCAACTTGCCACATCCCAGGAAGAGAAGAAAGAGGAGAGGAGACTTCTTTACGCGTCCCTTTTGGCTCGTATGGTCCTTCCCGTGATCATAATGGCACCAGTACTTGCGCTTGTCGCGAAGTATATTCCGGTCTCTATCCTCGATGATCCAATCTTTATCATCGTCTGCTTCCTGCTCACTGGTGCACCATCTGCGCTGCAGCTTGCACAAATCTGCCAGATCAACAATGTCTTCATGGGCGCTATGTCGAGCCTACTGGTTGCAAGCTACGTTGTGGTTATCTTCCCTAGTACCTTGCTCCTGGTTTTGATGGCGCTTGAGGTGGTGGAATGGGCTGTAATATGATTTTGAGAAAATTAGAGGAGAGCAAAAGCACAAGGAGCTGACAGCAGAGACGGCAAAGGATGTGGTTGCAAAGAAGACTTTAGAGGCAACATTGTACAGGCATTGCGTGGCGCGAACAGAAATAAATGGCCGATGGATCGTTTTTGGAGTGTGCGAGAAGAGATCATATAACGACAGCAGTGCTGCGCGCTGCGCCAGAGACGACTTTATGATACTTTGAGTTTGGCGTGCAAGCGTAGCGAGGCGTTCAAGGAGCGAGGCTGTATTATATGGACTTCTTCAGGGAGTCAAGGTCGAATTGTATATTTTCATCACGCTTGGGCAATAGATACCGTGTCCTATTTCAAGCTCTTCGCCGTTCTTTCGAGTTCCCATGCAGCAACGCCAAGTACTGCTCTTCCATCGGCATTCGTCGTCAACAGGTGCTACGCTTGGAGCCGATAGCGGTTACTCCTACTGATCGGACTCCTGTCACCCTTCTCTAATACCCGTCGCATCGTGTCTCCCGGATCAAACTACGCCTTCCGCTCAATTACCTCCCAATCGAGTCACAGTACCAACGTGGCGCTGAAGCAGAGCCAGGATCTGCCTCATGCAGCCTTGGAAGTAGCGATGACTGCGATTGCCCACGTCGATCGGCGAATTGGGATGGGCGTTAATCGAAAGTCGCTGATACTCTGTGGACACCAATTCTCGAAGCTCCAGATCTTCTGCCAGAGCTCTGACGACTTCTGGAGGCACGTAGATGCGACGCTCACTGTGGTTGAGCACCGCCTGAGCTCGCCTCACAATGCCGCGTACACTCTCTGAGGATGTCTCGAGCTCGCCGCTTGACATGATCTCCCAAGCTTCGCCATCGATGAAGCCTCGCCAGATCTCGCCGATGGCGTGGTATTGAGCGACATTGGGACCGACACGGATGCGGATCGTGATTGATTCGTTGGTGGTGGGAGTGCTGGGTACGTTAGCGTAGGTCTTTGTTGGAGTGCCTGAAGTTACTTACGTCGAGGTTGGAGTGACACGGGTATACCTAGATCGGGCCGGCTGCTGCGCTGGTCGCTGAGTGCTTCCACTCAAGTTCCCACTATGTGGAGCGCTGGACGCTGGTGGGGTGGTGGACGATGGGGTATTGCGTAAATGGGGAGGCATATAGCCGGTGGCGACTCGAGGGCTGGGTGCGTTGGTGGGTTGGCGTGGCTGCTGGATCGGCTGACTAGAGTTGACATTCGAGACGCCATGAGACGAGGCGCTGGCCGCTGGCGGTACGGTGGACGATGGCGTAGTGCGTGCAGGCTGCTGAGTAGTCTGAAGAGGTGCTTGAGAGCTTCGCGCATTGGCCATTTGGTGCGCTTGCTGGGGTTGTCGAAGAGTAATGCCACTCAGGACGCCATGAGATGAGCCGCCGGCCGCTGGCGGTGCGCTGGACGGTGAATTGCGAGCTGGAGGTGTGGCAGTCTGCAGTGGTACTTGACGGCCAGGCGCATTGGTATTCGCGGTCAGGGCGATGTCCACATTCACATCGGTAAAGCCTTGTGCTCGTACTTCGCCACGGATAATCTCCTGGACGCGCGCACTCAATATTGGCGGCATGGTCGGCGCAATTCGTCGAAAGCGATGCTGATAAGTGTTGTGTGTCTTGAAAGAGATTTGGTATTAAGAGCGGCAAGCTAAAACAGCTTCATGCAATCAGGCGCATCTTCACATGCATGCCAAGCATCTGAAGATGTCACCTGCAGAAGTGAGGCGTCCAAGTCAATCTGAACTTCCTCGTGAGCTAGGCAGAGATCCAAAAGATCCAATGCCCGGCTGCAAGTTTGGAGTCGTGGTACGGCCGTGAAAATCGTCAAGCCATGCATTAAAAGACGTAGCTATGCTATTATTATGCACAAAGAAACATCATCGACCTTCAGGAGTTTCAAGAGGAGTATGGAAGTCATCCTCCTTCTTCGCCCCCAAAGACTTGGATCGATCATTCGAAGCACCCGCAGCTACGTGGTGGGCGTTTCGTATGTCTTCACTTTCCACTTTCGAAGGATCCACACTTATTCGCATGTCGCCACGTTCGTGTTTCTTGGCCATCTTCTTGAGTGCTTCCTCTGTCAAGCCTTGACGGAATATGCGTTCGAGCACATCTTTCTTTCGTGTTTTGTGGTCACCAACACTGATCACTACTCCGGCCGCAATATTGCAAGCGATGGAGCAGGAAAGGATTGTCGCGGTAAGTGCTTCGGGCCGAACTCTGTAATCTATCGACCATGTACATGTTCCGAGCGCGACTTGGAACAGACTGTGACAGTCCAGAAGCACCACAGCTGCAATCATGAGCCGTAGTGGGAAAGCGTGGTGAGTGGCGGTCTCGTGAGGCTTGTAGAAGGTGTGACTTTTGTTGAACTTGGCTTGGTGATATTGCAGCCGCTTCTGCTGTCGTGTACTCAGAACAGAGTATTCGGCCATTTCCTCCTTGTCGACTATGTCGTCGATCTCCTGCTCGGTCGCGCTTCTTCTTCTGTCAGGAAGGTCATTATGGTCGACAAGTGCAGGCAATTGGTTCTCCTTTCGCAGCCGCCAGGTAAGATGGTGATAGTGTGCTATGAAGCACATATGATAAGTATCGACTGCTCGGAATGGTGCCAGGCCATCACCCATGAGGGCAAATAATGCGACCAGAACAAGATCAATCACGTTTATGATGTATTCCTGGCGGTCTCCAACATAGATCCATCCAATGAGGGCAAATACCCAAGCGGCACCAAAAAGTGTGACCAGTGTAGCGTATACAAAAACGAAGAGGCCTAAGGGTTTACTGATGTATTTTCGGAAGCCTCTCATTGAGCGTTTGAACCCCTCGCGTTTGGAGTGTAAGAGATGGCGGACATGATCGTTGAGCTCTGCCACATCTTCCTCGGCCCATCCTTCTAGACTGACACCATGCGGAAGCACAGCATAGTGAGAGTCGCTCAGCTCGGAGGAGATTGACATCTTTCGTGTCAGATTCGACTCCTGAAGCTCGATCGCATCCCCTTCCGTGGGTTGAGGGGCTGACTCTGGCACGGGCTTGCGTGATATTGATGGTCCGGGCTGGCCTGGTCTAGACGCGCGTGTACCTGCTCGAGAACGCGCAATAGCTTCGATGTGCTCAGACGTTGGTCTTCTTGACAAGTCATAGGTTGGTCTGCGATTAACAAGCCCACCAAGATCTGGCACGAAGAGCGAGTTTTGAAGGTTCGTCAGGGTACCAAGCGTCCTCACCTCGGGATCAACAAGATCAAGCAAATCGATGACATCTGCCTCATATTCAGTATCCTCTTGCATTCGCTGAGAGTACCGGCTGTCTGGCCTCTGCGCTGTCGAGGTGTTACTCCTGAACCGAGAGAGACCAAATCCTCTTGACCGCTGCGCTGCGTGTCCTGCGCTATGCATAGCGGCGCCACCTGTACCCAATCTCTCTGGCGAAGGCGTCCGCGTAGCCATATCACGGGCATCTATTCCAGGTGTGGTGGCTCGGGAACCCTCTGGAATATTCGGATATCCGGGATGCATTGCGCCGCCCCTCGGCGTAGCTTGTGCACCTTCTGTGATTGTCGAAAGTTGACCTGCGCCACCATCTAGGGTTCTCTGCCTGGAGAGGTCGGTGGCCTGGGATAAAACATTACTTGATGGTCGCTGTGGTGCTGAAAAACTCCTACGCCTTCCAGCCGCAGCATCATCGTCTTCTTGGGCGTTGCTGTCAGAGGGTGCCTGAGATGTCGGCCGTGGTAGTATCACAGTAGTATTGGATGGTAGCCGCCGGATCCTGATGTTTGACGGCGCTCTCAGACTCTCAAACGATGGCGCTCCTGGTATATTGCGAGCACCTGGCGTTTGAGGCGGGTTTGGCCGATCTTGCTGACTGGCCGAATTGCCACGGCGCCGTCCTCCTTGACTGAAGTAGTCCATGATTCAAGCTGCGCAAACTGGAGAAATTTTACTTGCTGTTTCGCGCCGGCAGGCAATCCGTGTTTCAGTGCGCGTAGAGCTTGATACACGCAACCTCGTTTTATCGCCCGCACATATAAGATGTAGTCTTGAAATAACTCGTCAGAATTGCATATCCTCTGCCAGTTTCGAACGTCAATCGTTTCCAGTATTTGG
Organism: Pseudocercospora pini-densiflorae CBS 125139; assembly: GCA_000504365.2. Classification (NCBI taxonomy): domain Eukaryota; kingdom Fungi; phylum Ascomycota; class Dothideomycetes; order Mycosphaerellales; family Mycosphaerellaceae; genus Pseudocercospora; species Pseudocercospora pini-densiflorae. Next base: position 87,261 of record KZ107131.1, read on the forward strand.
TTGAATATTAATTCTCGCCTCCGCCTCCGAGGTGGTCAGAACCGGCTTGTTCGGGTGAGCTGAAGTCCAGTAATCGCGTCTCCCTTCACGCGTTCCTGCTAGCAGTCGGACAGGTGATCTCCCGTTGTATTATATGTACAGCCAAAGGGTCGCGTAGCAGCAGCTCGTGCGAGGCAAGAGCCTGCCCTCTCCTTTCGCACCTTCGAAGTTGCAAGAGAAATGCGAAGAGAAGGAAACAAGGTTCGAAAGCAGCGAGGGCGCAGAAGCTAAGCTTTCCTTCCACCCCGTTCGTGATCCAATCCAATGCAAGGTCTGCTGACAGAGCTCACTCTAAGCAAGCACCTCGCTTTTGAATGCACAAAATATATCGACACCGAGATGCCACAATTTCCATCTAGAATATGGGCGAAAAGGGTGAAGTTCTTGCACAGCAGCTGTTGACCCGTCTGCCGGCTGGCTGGGCGCTTCCGAGATTGACCACGCCACTCCCGGCAACGGTTTTGAGGAAAACAAGCTCGACGTCCGGCAGAAGAATTGCAACGTCATCTCTTCATCAGGCTGGATTGATATAGACCAAAGGCGCGTCTTGCTCTTTGATCTATCTAATGGCTCGCAGCCGAGGGACAATTGGCACAGTATTCGCTCACCAGACGTTGGATTTCTAGGCCTCTAAAAGCTTCAAGACACGCTGGCCCCTGCTCGGACTCGTAGAACAATAAACATTCCCATTCGAATACGTTCTGGATGGCAGATACAATCATTAAAGCAGAACATCATGCGACTTGAGTTCGTCTATGCGGTCTAGTCGTCAAATGCCAAGTAAATGAGTACAGGAAGTCGCGACGAGGCCTGTCGACTCTTCTAGTCTGCCAACCTCCGACTCTGGTCACAGGCGGGACAATGAGATATTTTGTATGATCATGTCGTTGTGTGTGCTGTCAACACTTTTTGATAATAAATCGAATCTTGAGCTCAATGAATGGCCCCCGTCCAGCCCTCGACAACACTGATTACAACAGCTGCCGGTGGTTTTGGACTCAGCTCGTCACCCCACTCTCGCGAATGCTGTCAGCGCTTTCGGCCAACGCGGCCCGCAGCTGCCATCAGTGTCGTCCTCGCTGTTAATCCGAACTCTTCCTGCAAATTAATGAATGTTAGAGCACTAGATCGTCTTCGGCTCTTATTCAACAATATACGACCACCCACATACCATCCCTCAACGTCTCCAATTCGACGTCTTGCAACCATGGCCAACATTCACACACCAATTCCGAATCTGAAGCTCAACGATGGCAACTCAGTCCCAATGGTATATCCACCTCACTATTGGCTTGAAATTTCCAGCTGATCGATCATAGCTTGCCTACGGCACAGGCACGGCTTGGTACAAGACGGGAGATGAAAGTCAACTCGATCAAGCTTGCATCGACAGCGCGAAGATGGCCATTAAGCTAGGATACTATCACTTGGACGGCGCCGAAGTATACAAGACGGAGACTGAGCTTGGCACTGCTATCAAGGAGTCGGGCGTTGCGCGTGACAAGCTCTATCTGGTCACCAAGGTCATCACCAACATCGCAGATATCCCCAATGCCTTGAGAACGAGCTTGAAGAAGCTCCAGACGGATTATGTCGACCTTTATCTCATCCATGCTCCATTCTTTGGTGAGACAAAGGAGGAGCACCAAGCGAAGTGGAAGCAGATGGAACAGTTGAAGAAGGAAGGTCTTGCTAAGTCCATCGGAGTCAGCAACTATCTGCCAGAGGTAAGAACAGCTTTAGCTTCCGAACATCTCAGATTCAAGAATTTTTGCTGACTCTGCTTCCTTCTAGCATCTTGACTTCATCCTGGACGGTTGTGAGATTCCACCAGCCATCAATCAAATCGAGTTCCACACCTACCTCCAGCACCCGGACTTGATTGCGTATCACAAGGCGAAGGGCATTGCGACCTCTGCGTATGGACCATTGACTCCAGTAACGAAAGCTCAAGGAGGTCCGGTAGACGATCTCCTTGCTGCTCTAGCAAAGAAATATGCCGTCAATCCTGGCGAGATCTGTCTCAGATGGTGCATTGATCAGGATGTGGTTGCCATCACAACTTCCGGAAAGGAGCAAAGACTGAGCGACTACCTTCGAGCCATGACATTCAAGCTTACTCCGAAGGAGATTCAGCAGCTCAATGAAGAGGGCGCTAAGAAGCATTTCAGAGGATTCTGGAACCACAAGTATTCCGATGATGACCGCAGGTAGACAATAGATTTGCATAGAGAAGCAGTCTAGCTATGACGGACTAGAAGCATCATGCCTAGCCCCTGCTACTCCTTCGCAGCATTTCCATGAACACTTCTGGCTCTCTCTATCAATTCTTTCGCTGACAGGTCGGTCCAGTCCTTCAGTATAAAAGTAAGAAGATCCCGCTTGTGAATCTCTTCCTTCTTCTCAAGCAATTCGTTGACATCCCAATTTGCCCATAGAAACTTTCCGTTCAAACATTTCGCATCCGGACTGGCAGCGAGCCAGACAGCAAATCCTGCTGGCAGCCTTGGACTATCTTCGCCTGCTCGAGAAGCTTGCTTTGCAAGATCGGTCGCTACGACGCCAGGCTGCACTTCATAGCGGTCAGCAGATGATTCTTGAGAATGGCCATCATTTCCACGTGCTCGACCCCTGCCAGCCTAGGACTTCCAGTAAATATTTCACTTACTATTGAAAACATTCCACTCCGGATTCTCATGATGCAAATACTCCACAATCTTCGCAGAAGCAAGCTTAGAAGTTCCATAAGCACAACCTCCAGGTGCATAAGGTATATGAGCAGATCCGGAACTAATGTTGATAATCGTTCTCTTCACATCAGGCGAGTGTTGTCTACTGGCACGTAAGAATGCTTGAGCAACGATGAGTGGACCTCTGGTATTGATCTCGAAAGCAGACCAGAAGTCATCGATGTCAACATCGATCAATGATCCGGCGCCTCTTAGGACACCTGCGTTCATGACAAGCACGTCTGGGACAGCGGAGAAGTGCCTGACTGTAGCATCGACGGCAGCTTGTGTTTGAGTCTTGTCCTGAATGTCGGCTGTGGTGATGAAGACGTTGGTTTCCGGCGAAATTTGCTTGATTGCCTGGGATGTTTCTTGGAGAGTGGCTTCGGTGCGGCCGACTAGAGCAATGCCTTTGGCATGAGCCTCGGCGAATGCTGTAGCGATGGCCTTGCCAATGCCTCTGCCGCCGCCTGTGATTAGAACAATCTTGTTCGAGCAGTCCAAGCTTGGCTGGCTTGGGTCGATGGCCGGATACTGGTCATGATGGTATGTTGGCGTGTAGGATGGGTAGGTCGGTGTCATTGTGGGCTATGAGACGGAGGTTGGATACTTGATTCCAACCCGATTCTGGGTCAAATATAAGAGGTGTGACATTCTGGTGATCTCGGTCTTATACTCCGGACTTTACGGCGATTGTGGATTGAAGCCTGATGTCGAATTTCGAGAAAGTCTCTACGCATCTCGTAGGTCGGAGTCATTCCTTCAATGGAATGCTCTTGCTTTGTGACAAACGTACGCTCAGCTCGCTAATATTGAGTCGGATTTTCTGCTCCACGAAAGATGCTCACTTGCCGAAAGACTTCAGCGAAGCACTGCTCACGATGTCAGCGATCGCCAAAATAGCTTCTTGCCTTGCCTCATAGATGTCATGGTGCAGTGCAGTTCTCCAGAGATTGCGAGAAATATGCTTACATCGCGGCTACTTGCCCAGCACTCCCTGGATATGGCGCTGTTCAGATCTATCATATGTCGCCCTTCACATGCTCATGGCCCAGAGCACTCATGCATTGCTCTACCCAAAGAAAATCACGCCCTGCTCTTGAACTCGAACTCTTTATCTCTGTTCACCATAAAGATCCTATCAAATGTTCCTCGTTCCGGATACGATGTTTAATGTTTCGCTGTGACAGCCTCGCCGGTGGCCTTCTCAACGAGCTCCTTTGCCATGTCTCCGAGCGCAACCATGCACACGGTCTGCCACACTCCGAGACCAATACGAGGAGCGACACCACGGTACAGACCCTTGAGACCGTTCTGCTTGTAGATGTAGGAGAAGGTGTTGCCGACTGTCATCTTCTTGGGTCGATTCGGGTCCTCGGTCTTGGACTGCATTTCTACGCGCACGACTTCGATCGGCTGGTTCCACGCGCTGAGACCTCCACCGAGAGCAGAGGCAAGGATTCGTTCGGGCGCGGAGAGCTTCGTCTTTGGGTCTTCCTTGCCAGTGAACTTTCGAATACCATTCTCTCTGCAGGCCAGTTAGCACATCACCATCACAATTCTCGCTTATGCGCTGCCCACTTACGCGACTCTGCTGAGACCGAATCGTGATCCCCAGTTAGTGACCTGACGAACAGCGACCGCATTCACACCCTTGTTGATGCCCGCAATTCCTTCAGCTCTGTAGATTGCCATGAAGGTCTCCATTGTGCCCGGTGGCTTTTTGCCAACAGCAGCAGCCTTGTGCTTGGTCATCTCGACGGTCTTCATACATGTGCAAAAACCCATGGTCGCGTATGCCTGCGCCAGGCCACCAGCCATACCTCCAGAAATGCCTGCCACGAAGTTGTTGGCGCCGAAGCTCTTGGCGTAGTATTCAGCCTCGGAGGCAACGAAGAGGAGGACGGCGCCTTTGGTGGAAGCTTCGATCCAAGCCCATGGAATGAGACCTTGGTAGACTATCGGCGCGCATTAGCATGAGCCTCAAAAAGGGTTATGTACATTTTCTCGTACAGCCAAAGAAGCCTCCACGGCCCCATATTCTGGCAACCGCGCCTGCCATGCCGTCCTTGCGATTTGCAGCCATTGTGGTCTTCATGACCTCCAGCGGCTGACCAAGCGTGGTGACCTCGAACATGTTCAGACCTGCACCGAGCAGCAAATTGCTGAACTTGACGGGCTTCTTCTCGAGCTTCTTGCCATCACTGGATACCGCAACGAGCGGCTTGGAATCGGCAGACATGCTTCAGTGGATGGATATGCTGTGAAATGGCCTGACCAAGGCAATTGTGCGGCTTCTTTGCCTAGGTAGGTGGTAGTAGAGGAGGTTGGATGTTGGTGTGCTCGTGGATAGGAGGTTTGGATGATCTGTTGAGATAAGGTAACCCTACGGAGAGCTTGGAGGCTTGGAAGTCGATCGTCTCACACGTGGACAAAGCTGAAGTTGACGAAATGCAGAAGCAACAAGTGTATGTAGCAGGGAACAATGACAATGATGTGAATTGTAACACTCGCTTGTGCTCTGTCAGTCCGCAGCACCTGGTACCTTAGTTCCAGCTCTGATTTCGGTGAGATGTAATAAAATCCGCACGGCTATACATAGGCTCAAGATCTCACTCAACCATCAGCCCTGACATTCTAATGAGCCGAAGCCACACAAGGAGCACAGCATCCCCGAGACTACTATTTCTCGCTTTCCGACCTGCATGATCAGATATCAGCGAGCGCTTCCGATACTGCTCAGCAGCCACACGATGGGATTCAACCACTTGCATGCTCCGTACAATTGCGACTGTGGTGAGCGGCCATCGCCAGTGGTTCGCGAGCCTCAGGGTCAGAGCTCCAGTACCAGCGGAGTAAGATGCCTGCACCTTCAGTACCCGATAACGACGATCGCGCTAAGAGCTTGAAACTCCGCGGTGAAAATCGCAAGGTACTATAGCATTGACTGAAACATCATACGACCTTCAAATCTCGAGTACAAGCTGTCGCTGTATTGATGGTATTGATACATAGGAAAATCTAGCTCGGACAGTGACCGACAATAACACCTCTAGCACACCCAAACAGCGCTCCCTATGTAGACAGTTCGAAGCTTGTAATACACGGACTGAAGCGCTTTCCACATTCCATGCATGTACGCTCTTAAATCATCAATGGACCCCCGTCCTTCCGCCGCCATCGCCGCCGAGCAAATCCAATGCCCGCTTGATGCGTGCTGGGTTCCTTTTGGGTGGTGTAGGCAACGTGTAAGCAATTCAGAGCTTAGCACCGACGAGCTTAGCCCAGTGCTCGGTGCTGAAGGACTTCGGTCGCTCGATTGGTGCACCAACAGCGCGGTCAATAATGAGTTGAGGAAGGACACCAATGGCTCTGCTGACACCAAAGAGAACAGTGTAGAAGTTCTGCTCGGTAAGACCGTAGTACTGGAGCAAGACACCGGAGTGGGCATCAACGTTGGGGTATGGGTTCTTGGTCTTGCCGTGCTCAGTAAGGACGCCTGGGGCGATCTTGTACACTTGCGAGACAAGCTTGAACATTGGGTCATCTGGAAGGTGCTTCAGGGCAAACTCGCGCTGCGAGACGTAACGTGGGTCAGTCTTGCGGAGCACAGCGTGGCCGTAACCTGGCACGACACGACCGCTCTTGAGGGTGTCCCAGAGGTACTTGGTGATGTTCTCGTCCGAAAGATCGCTACCGACTGTCTTCTTCATCTCGAGGAGCCAGTTGAGCACCTCCTGGTTAGCGAGACCGTGGAGTGGGCCAGCAAGACCGTTGAGACCGGCAGCAAGCGAGAGGAAAGGCGAGGAGAGAGCAGATCCAACAAGGTGGGTAGTGTGAGCAGACACATTGCCACCCTCGTGGTCGGAGTGGATAGTCAGGTACAATCGCATAAGCTCGACGAAGTCGGTGTTGTCAGCGAAGCCGAGCTGGTTGGCCAAGTTCCAACCGTAGTCCTTGCTCTTCTCAACAGCTGGGACCTTGCCATCCTTGTAGACGTTGCGGTAGATGCGAGATGCGATAGTTGGGAGCTTAGCGATGAGGTCCATGCTGTCCTCGAAAGTGTGCTCCCAGTATTCGGTCTTCTTGATACCCTTTGCGTAAGCCTTTGCGAAGGAGGATTCGTGCTCGAGAGCAGTGACGGCGAGCGAGAACTGTGCCATTGGGTGGAGGTCGGATGGGCAGCGGTCGATGAGCTCGGTGACGAACGATGGAACGTCGGATCTGGCGGCCCACTCAGCAGAAAGGTCACGGACCTGCTGCTCAGATGGGACCTCGCCAGTGAGGAGCAGCCAGAAGAGACCTTCTGGGAGAGGTTCCTGTCCACCAGGTGCCTTTGGAAGCTGCTCCTGGCATTCTGGAATTGTGCGGCCACGGAATCGGATACCCTCCTCAGAGTCGAGCACAGAGCCTTCCCAGACCAGCGACTTAATACCACGCGCACCACCGTACACCTGATCGAGGGTCACCTCGCCAATGACCTTGTTACCATAGTCCTTTCGGAGCTTCTTGATCTGCTCGATCTTCTCTGGCAAGCTGGATGCGAAGGTCTCTTTGAGGGTCTGTAATTGTCTTATCGTTAGCTCGCATTGAATAAGGCTATGGTTGCCATTGAGTTCCATCAGCAATGGACGTGATCACTCACAGCGCTCTTGCTTGGAGTCGCATAGGTCCTAGCAGCGTTGAATGCAGAGCGCTGGGTCCAGCTGGACTGGGTAGCCATTGTGCGGCGGAGCGCAACTCGGGAAGCGCTGTTAAGAGCCATCTTCAAGAAATCAATCCGATGATGAACAAAGAGGTAAGGAATTGATAAATGCGACCAGTCCGGGCAATTGCTTCGGAGCTGGAGGAGAGGCACAGACAACTACTGTAGGAGCTTTGGTGGTTGTTCGGAGTGGGAGTGGATAGGAAAAAGTTGAGAGCTAGGGGCGGCGCGCACGTTCATCTCGCCGCATCACACGAGAACGACAGGACCGAAAGAGGCCGAAAACAGCATGGGAGGAGACCCGGACTCCGTGTATTCTCCATCCTTCATCCTCTGCAATATCGATATCATTGTTGTAGTAATCAATGGTCGCGGCTGTTCAAGCACTTATAGCTGCTTCACTCGTATTGCAGTCGCACTTTCACCTGCTCGGTGTTGATCGATCCAGATCCAGCTCACGGAGGCCGGAAGTGAAGGTTCGGATACAGCCGACAAGGCACGTGACGAACGAAACTTCTCCCGCCAACGTCTTTTCCACTCCTCGCTCCTTTCTTTCTCTCTGCACACATCGACTGTCAGCATAACAAACACCACAGCCGCAGCTGACAACCCCGACCGGGACGACACCACATTACGAGAACACGGTCCCTTTCCCTGCACATCGGGTGACACGCTCGCACTGCGCAAGATCTGTTTGCGCCCGCCATTAACCAGGCGCGACGGTTGTGGTCGTCCGCCATTCACCTGTCTGCTCTATTCTTGCATCTCGCAAACAATAGGATCGCCCTTTTGAGTCACCTTCCCCATCACTTCGGCCAGACAATAAGAGGCAAGCGCATCGTCCGGATAGAATAAGCGCGCATCGCTACAGCGTAGACTTGAGTGGCTGGGCAGCTCGTACTAGTCTTGACCGGAGCGACACGTACGTGCAATAGCATTTGCACCATAAAGCGACCTTCTACGCGTGCGTACACGTGAACTCGACCACATCAAGGCACAGACAGTAGCTCGCCCGGACCTTGCTGACTTCAGTAGACTCGGTGAGGCATCTGTAGACTGAATCGAGCGACAAGAAGTAGCGCGTAGCTTTCCACCAGCAGGAGAGTAGAGTAATCTCCATCATGGCGACGACGGGTGTAAATGACCTTGACGGTCTGCTTGCGTCTCTTAACCAACTGAAACCACCGGGCGCGAGCAAGAACAAGATCGCTACTATCACGACTATGTGCGTGAACAACATCCAGGTGAGTACAGTTGAATCTTGCTGTATTATCTACAGAGACATCATTTTCCGACCCCCTTATGGACCTCCATCCAGCCAGTACTGACGTGAACCTTCACAGGCCGAATCGACAATTGTGCAGTCCTTCTACCGCGCCCTCAAGAAAGCGCCAGCTACTCACAAGCTCGGTGCACTTTACGTGATTGATAGCGTAGTCCGCCAATGGATTGAAAAGGCCAAGTCGCTGGGACAAGAACTGCATTTTGAAGGCCGTGGAGAGTCGGGCACATATCCCGCTGCTGTCAAGCGTGTTACCGAGTTGATGCCAGCTCTCTTTGACGACATCATGAAAGGTCTTCCAGCCGACCAAAAGCCTAAGTTGGAGAACATGATCACCATTTGGGAGCGTGGTAGTACATTCCCTGTGAAGCTGCTGCAAGACTTCAAGGTCAAGCTTGGTGGTGCGCCAGCTGTAAATGGCTCGACTGCAGCTACGAATGCTCCGGTGCAGGCGCCAGTAAAGACGTCAGGTGAGAAGTTCATGGCACCCGTTCCTAGCAGGCCGGTACAAACTCCTGTTGGATATCCGCCGCAATACTTGTATGATCAAGGCCTGCTCCCCGGAAAGGCTGCTCCACAGGTAAACGGCAATGCTTCTGCAAACCACTCTGTCCAGATCTCTGTAGATCCTCGCCAGCAACACCAGCAGCCATTTCAACAGCCTCAACAGATGCCGCAGCAGGTGCCACAGCCACCTCAAAGCACACCTCAGCCAGCAGTAGCTGCCCCACCCGCGGATGTTAACAGCATACTAGCTGCTCTTTCGCGGGCAGCACCAGCGGCTCCGACCCCATCATTTCCACCACAAGGTCAACCAGCTGTGACAGCACCTCCGCCTGGTCAACTACCGCCCAACCTAGCGGCTTTCTTCCAGCAGCAGCAGCACGCTCCACCGCCGCAACCACCACAGCCCATCGCGGTTCCGCAACAGCATTATCCCTACTCTGGGCCACCTTCCGCACCACCGTTGGCTCATCCTGCGTATCAGGCACCGCCGCCACCTTTCCCTGGATATCCACCTCAACCGCCACCCTCGATACCGCAAGCATACTCGGTTGCGCCGCCACCACAGCAACCACCACCTGCTGCTGATGCTTTGGCACCTCTTCGTGGTATCCTGCCTCCGAACATCCTCAATGACAACCAAAAGCTTGTTCCAGCTTTGCAATTACTGCAAGACCTACAGAAAGATGGAATCACTCCAGATAAATGGGGTCCTGTGCTGAAGGCTTTCGAAGAGCAATTCCAACCTGCACCACCTGCCTACAACGCCCAAGCTGACTACGGTCGTGGACGTGGTCGAAGCCGCTCTCCGGATAGAGGAGGTCGTGGAGGCAGAGGCAGCCCCGTCTATGGATCCTACGATGCAGACGCCGCGAAGAGACAGGGCGAGGAGCACCGCGATCAGCGAGGCGGCCGGGGTCGCTATAGACAACGCTCGCCGATCCGCAACAGTCCCGGACCAGGTGCCTTCGGCGGTAGAGGGATGCAGCCTAAATACATTGCATACGACAACACGCTGCCACCAGACCACATCAAGGTTCTGTCTCGTACGCTATTCGTCGGTGGCGCAAACGGCACTCAACAAGAAATTCAAGAACTGTTCGAGCGCTTCGGTCGCGTGCAGACCTGCATCGCGAATCGTGACAAGCGTCACGCCTTCGTGAAGATGACTACGAGACAATACGCGTTGGCCGCGAAGCAGGGTATGGAGGATCTGCAGAATCGCAATGACCGAGAGACCATGAACATTGCACGACAAACGAAGTGGGGTGTCGGATTTGGTCCTCGCGAGTGCTGTGACTACCAGCGAGGTGAGAGCACCATTCCTATCCACAAGCTGACTGAAGCCGACATGAAATGGCTACTCACGGCCGAGTATGGTGGCACTGGCGGCAAGCAGGTCGAAGGTGGCATGGTCCTGGAGGAGCCTGACATCGAAATTGGAGCCGGTGTCAGCAGCAAGGCTATGAGCAAGCGTGTTGGACCAGACAATAATCCGCAGCCCAAGAAGCAGAAAGAAGATCGCGGTGGACGCAGGAACAAGGGTGGAGATCGAGACCAGGGCTACGGCGGCTACAGCGGGGTTACTGGAGGGCCTCCTGCCATGGACTATGGCTACGCACGACCGGAGCCAGTCGCGGTGGCAACGCCTCCAGCAGTGCCTGGCTTCGGCTTTAGCCTGCTACCGCCAGGAAGCGGCCAGACTTTCCGGTAGGAACGGAAGAACAGTGTGACAACTTCGGAGGGATCGCAAAATTCAGAGCGCTCCAAAAGACGAAGGAAGAGGGGATGGAAAAAGTTATGATTATGAGCATAGCGACTGGCCTTGATCAGCATTTACGGGCGTTTCATCGAAAGGCTGAGAGCCATACTGCAAATTTTAGCGCGGGTCGTGGTCATACGGCATTGTATCAAGTAGCATCGCGCGGCATGAATGAACATTTCTCATTGTAGACCTCTCCTCTGAGGCATTTCTTTGCATTTGCTCGTGATATTCATTTCAAATATACTCACCGGGCTGCTCAGACTAGGTTCAGCACGATGTATAGGTCCGAGCCTGCCGCAGCACTTATGCAGCTCCTTCCGCTACTTATTGGCCAGGGCATCAGCGAGCGCGCTGGATGCAATGATGCTTACCCAGAATTCTGCTTTCGCACAGACTACTTTTCATGATGTCAACAATGTTGCGACCTACTCAACTCGAGCGTTACACTCCATCGATGTCGGCTCAGAGACTATCCCGCTCATTCACTACATGATGGGCACTCAATGGCTGATGATTCTGGCTGGCGGTACCTTGGCATACATCCTCTGGATCGTCGTCTATCGACTCCTACTAAGTCCTCTGGCAAAAGTCCCTGGCCCAAAACTGGCGGCCGTATCCTGGCTCTACGAGGCATTCTACGATGTCTGGCACAAGGGTCAATATGTATTCAAGATCAAGAAGCTTCACGAACAATATGGGCCAATCATACGGCCTGTGCCCGACGAGGTGCATATCAATGATCCAGACTATCTCGACATCATCTATGCAATTCGGGGCAGGAACAATCCAAACAACCCTGGACTTCTTGTCGAGAAATCTGTTGGAGGAGCCGAGGATTTTTATCTACACAAATTGAGACGTGAAGCTCTCAATCCCTTTTTCAGCCAGAAATTCATGTTGACGATGGAAGATGCGATTACTGAGAAAAGGAACGGAGTAGTGAGGCATTTTGACAGTGCTTTGAAGAATTCAGAGGTGTTGAATTTGTCGGATGTTTATTTTGCCTTCTCGAACGACCTTGTGAGGAACTTTTCTTTTGGCTCGGATAGTGATTTGCTAAACGACCTGGATGAAGCGAGCCGACAGCGCGTTAGTCTGATGAATTTATTGACTGGCGTTAAGATCAATAAACATTTTCCAATCTTTGCTAAACTTGGTTCGATGCTTTCTGCTGTACTCGGAGAAAGGGCGATCCCTCCAGCAGTCATGGACTTGTTACGCTTCAAGGGTCGTGCTCGTAGGGACATTGAGGCGGTCTTAAAGGATGTCGACGATAAGGACAAGGGCAGACACTCAGTATTCTACGAGCTCCGGGACAGTGAGATTCTGCCACCTGAAGAGAAGACGGTGTCGAGATTACAGGACGAGGCGACTTTGATCGTCATGGCTGGGACGGAGAGTCTGGCGAAGTCGCTTCAATACGGCACATACTATCTCCTCTCGAATTCACAAACGTTGCAAAAGCTTCGAGATGAGCTCAACGATGCTCGCCAGAGTTCCATTGAAGGAAAGCTCACCCTAAGCACTCTCCTCGGCTTACCATACCTCAACGCTGTTCTGATGGAGACGAATCGCTTGACTTTCGGTGTGACGAACAGAATGCTTCGATACTCTCCTACCGAGACCCTCACTTACACCGCATCATACGGCCCTCATAAAGGTCAGACATACGTCTTTCCACCTGGAACGAAAATGTCGTGTACGACTTATTGCACGCATACGAATGAGGAGCTCTTCCCGAACCCTTTCAAATTCGATCCGGAACGTTCCATAGGACAAGATGCGGAGGTGAACAGGAGGAAGAAATGTATGATGGCTTTGGGAAAGGGCCACAGGAGATGCCTTGGTGTCAATCTTGCTAATGCCGGAATGTGTCTTGTGCTTTCCAGTATGGCGCAGTACAACACGGAGTTATATGAGACGGCTCATGAGGATGTGGCTTTCAAACACGATTATCAGATTGCGCATCCGAAGTTAGACACTAAAGGTATTAGAGTGAAGGTGGGCTCTAGACTGAGCATATAGTCTACATCTGAAGGGCAACCATCTCGGTGCAACACTCATGATCGATGAAACCATTTCAGTTGAAACCCTATACTTCTGCGAGCCGTGGCATACTTTATGCGTGTCAACTAATCCTTCTTGGACCATCAAACTTCTTCTTAGGCCAATCATTATCGGACCCTACATGCCAGGCCCAAGTGTTGATGAAATTTTTGTGGCCTGCTCGCAATTCGGGCGAGCCGTTGACATCTTCTTGCCACCTTATCTTGCCAAGAGGGCAGTGTGTGGATCTTGATTCTGTAGAGAGTTCCTTGACGTGCTTGCCTGTTCCCAGCGAATAGATCTGCACGCGGTTATTATACTGATCAGCAGCAGCTATCAGCTTGCTGCTTGGCCTCCAAATATCGTAGTTGAGCTGTGGACCAATAGAGGTATGTGGTATCGAAAGCAAAGGATTCTCCTTCCAACTTTTGGTCATCCTCAAGTCGTGGAGATCGATGCTGACATTGCTGGAAACCAATAGGTTGCGTCCGCTCTCGTCAATGCTTGATAGACCGGTGATTCTCTTACTCTTTTTAAGGCGGCTTGCCTGACCTTGTGATCGGATGTCCCAGAGTTTGACGCAATGGCGAGTGACTTTGGACTCTTCAAGAGCTCCGTAAGCCAGTGTTGAACGTGAAAGCCAATCAATCGTGAAGACCTCGCATTCATCCAGCTGCAACTCGCACATCTGAGCTTTTGCGTCGAGACTGTAGACAGAGATAGCGCCTGTTCCAGAAAGTGCAACGTTGTGCTCGCCCATTTCGACTTTGCTTGTCCAAAGATCGCGTATACTGGGCACCAAACATTTCTCCAGGAATGCATTGGGTTCTGTTGCCGTGAAGAACTCATGAAGAGGTCCAACCTAAAAAGCGAAGGGTACGAGAGTCAGCGTGTGTCTCAAAAATAAGAGAGGGCATGCGCTCAAACATCAAGGGCTGAGAGCAGCGTGCCGTGTCTGAGACGGCGACCGCAGCTGCTGCCACCCGGCGGAGTCATGCCTTGCAACCTTCGATGTACTTACCCGAAAGAAAGCGGAATAAGGTGGGCGGCGTTGGACACTCGCAAATATGATGGGAGTATCACCATCTATGGCCTCAACAGTCACTGCTCGTCCCCGCAGAGGAAAAGGCCTCGCACCGTAGCGACCAGAGATATCCTGGCATGAGATGTATGATTTGCGTGGAGTCGAAGTCTCCACAAGCGTTACGGAATTACGAGACTGTGGCAGATATTGCTCATCTAGGACACTTATCGTCGTATCCGAGCTTCTATCTATCGCAGGATCGTATCTCACGCGCTTGAGAGTCCAGCTCTCAACGACGGCTTCATGTCGATAGTGATCACTTTTGCTGCCTAACTCTCGCTGGAGGCCGCATGTTGCCAGGATTCGCGAACGTTCCAGTTTGTGATGGATCCGGCCTTTCATTGACTTTTGCTGTGCGGTTTTTCGTCTTTTGGCATCTCGCACCTGGTTCTTTTCTCGCGTGACGTTCGACTGGGAGTACTTGGCGTCTGCCGGGACTTTATGGCTTGCCTGTATCTTGAAATACTTCTTCTTATCTGCGTCCTACAAAATTAATGAATCGAATATCAGCAAATGATTTAGGCCTTGAGGTGCTCTCAAGTTATTGCTTTCTTACCCAGTAGAAGCCGGGAATATTGCCACGATTCATCTTTCCACCACCAGGACTTTCATAGGCAGGACTTTCCTCCTAATCGCTGTAGAATCAGCAGTCGCTCTGCTGTATACGACAAATTCGTGGCCCAGGCGGAAGCTTCGACCGAAGAGAACTTTTAGAAATAAAGTTGCAGGCAATGCCATTGTGCCTACCTGTTCTGTAGCATCTCTGTTCACCGAAGCTGGCTATTCTCAAGAGATTCTTGGTGGAAATCGAATCAGTGACACGAAGTCATTCAAATTTTAGCCTTCTTCAAACGCGATCACTCCGAAGTTGCAATGGTCGTTGCATGAAGGAACGTTCGTTGTTCAAAGGCAACGGAAATTCCTCGACTGAACCCTTGCAAAGCCACGCGAGGCGGCAAGCTTAAATAAGCTTCCGCTGTCCCGCCGCATCATCACGTCACTCGGTTGTGGTTCGAGCACAACTCCGATATCATGCAATTGTGATGCGGAGCAGCGGCAAAACACAGCTCTATAGCTACTTGAGAAGTGGCAAGTCATTCTGCTCTCTCTTCTTTTTGTAAACTCCTCCTTATATGCATCGTGTAGCGTTCCGAGCGCGAGCAAACATTCTTAATCCTAACAGGAGACTTGCGACAATGGCGAACCACATCAGCAACGGAGAGCAGAAGATGTTCAGCATAAGGGACATCCCGAAGAGCAACAACTTTACCCAGAAACTACCGCCCGATTCTGAGTTTCCGACGCCGGCGGCTTCGCATAAGGCTGAGCGCAAACAGCTCGGACCACGACTCGTGAAGAGTGCCGCATATACATTTGTTCGACCAAATCCCTTCAAGAAGTCAGAGCTGGTCGGCGTATCGAAAGCAGCCTTGAAAGATCTAGCTATTGATCCTGCATCTGTTGAGACAGAAGACTTTAAGAAGACCGTAGCTGGAGAGCAAATAGTGACCATCGATCAAGATAAAGAGCCTGGCGAGAATGACATATACCCGTGGGCGCAATGCTATGGTGGCTATCAGTTTGGCTCATGGGCCGGCCAGCTAGGTGATGGTCGAGCAATTTCTCTCTTTGAGACCACGAACCCGAATACCGGAAAGCGATACGAAATACAATTGAAGGGCGCAGGCAAAACACCATACTCGCGATTCGCAGATGGCAAGGCTGTGGTACGAAGCAGCATACGAGAGTTCGTGGTTAGCGAAGCTCTTAATGCTTTGAAGATCCCAACAACTAGAGCTTTGAGCTTGACCCTCGGCCCTGAAGAGCATGTGCGAAGAGAAATGACAGAGCCGGCCGCGATGGTCGCACGATTTGCTGAAAGTTGGATTCGGCTGGGAACATTTGATCTACCAAGATCTAGAGGCGACCGCGATATGGTGCGCAAACTGGCTGACTATGTCGCGGAGAATGTCTACGCTGGCTGGGACTCGCTTCCCGCGAAGGTGCCATCGAATGAAGAGAAGGACGTGGTTGAGCCTTCACGAGGAGTATCGAAAGATGAAATACAAGGAGAGAACGAAACAGCCGAGAATCGATATACACGACTTTTCCGTGAAGTTGCTCGCCGCAACGCGAAGACCGTTGCTGCATGGCAAGCATACGGCTTCATGAACGGTGTACTGAACACTGACAATACATCGATATTCGGATTATCCATAGACTTTGGCCCTTTCGCCTTTATGGACAACTTCGATCCCAATTATACGCCAAATCACGACGATCACATGCTCAGATATGCATACAAAGCCCAACCTAGCATCATCTGGTGGAACCATGTCCGACTTGCTGAGGCTTTAGGCGAGCTGATCGGCGCTGGTCCGTGGTGCGATGACGAGGAATTTGCGACCAAGGGAGTGCGTCAGGAGCGAGCTGACGAGCTCATCAAGCGTGCTGAGACTCTGATCGATCAGGTTGGCGAAGAGTACAAGGCTGTGTTCATGGCCGAGTACAAGCGCCTGATGACTGCTCGACTGGGTTTGAAGCAGTGCAAGGAAGGTGATTTCGAAGAGTTGTACTCCGAGCTTCTCGATACATTGGAAGCATTAGAGCTTGACTTCAACCACGCCTTCCGTCGGATGAGCAATATCAGCATGGTCGACATCGACAGCCACGAAAAGGCGAAGGATGTCGCAGGCCGCTTCTTCCACCACGAAGGCCTCAGTGGACTTGCTGGTAGCGAAGACGATGCTCGCGAGCGATTGGCGAAGTGGCTAGGCAAATGGCGAACCAGAGTTCTCGAGGACTGGCCAAGCTCAGAGGAGGCGAGAAAGGAGCGCATCGCTGCCATGAAGGCTGTCAATCCCAACTTCGTTCCACGATCTTGGGTTCTTGACGAGCTCATTGAACGTGTCGAGAAGAAGGGTGAGCGTGAAATTCTCGGCCATATCATGGACATGGCTTTGGAGCCATTCAACGACAACTGGGGTTGGAATAAGGAGGAAGAGGACCGATTCTGCGGTGATGTGCCGAAATACCAGAGAGCGATGCAGTGTTCCTGTTCGTCGTAGAGAAACGATCTTTTTCAAATAGCTGCCTCACAGGCAAGCTTAATCACCTTCCGAAGCCCACAAATGCTTTCTTCTCTCGATCGCTGACGAATGATGAATCACAGCTCCCGATGCCACCCGTGCGCTCTTTCAGCAGACATACCAGGAATGTACGATTTCGTAGTCGGACGATCCTCACTCAACGGCAGCGAAGCCTGTCCACCTTCCGGCACCCTCACACTCTCAACCATAACAAACTTAGTCTGCTCATACTTCTCAAACAATTCACAAACAGCATCAACCAGATCCCCCAACGTCACACCTTCAGGCCGAAACTTCGCATACCTCTGTTCAGATTTCTGCTTTTGAGGATCATAATCAACATGCGTCACGAATGGCGCCCTTCCACTTCCCAACTCATAGAAAGACCTGGTGTACCAGAAATGTGTGAAAGGAGGTGAAGCGGCAAGTAGGTTTCTCCACGGACCAGGTTTGGGAAGATGGTCATACTGTCGTTTGCTGATTTCAAAAGAGAATGTCCAGTATCGAGGCTCGTTTGGTTGGAGATGGTAGAGGACGTCTACATTGTCGAATGGGTAAGCTGAGCCCCAGCTTCTTTGCTCGAGGAGTAGGAACGGAATCCAGACATTGGGACGAGCTTGTGGGTAACTATGTTTCTGCTGCCAGCAGATGTTATCTGCCTTGTCTGCTGGTGTAGGTAGGTAGAGCTTTTGGCGAACTGGAGTTGATTGTTTGACTAGAGCGTACCATGTCCTGCATGTTGTTTGACCAAGAATAATAGTTCTGATGGAGTTCACTTCTTGGGTTGTATTGTTGCATGGTAACGATAAGAGTATGTACTCTAAGAGCTCTGGTATGTCGAATGCTCTGCTTGCTGCGTTCATGTTGTTTCTTATGGCTGCCAGTCACAGCATGTGACTGTGACTAGCGCTGTTGACCTGAACTCATAACATCGTGATGAGCGAGCTTCAAAAGTGAGCTGTATGCGGCTCCGAGGTAATGAGGGTGCGAAAGCTGCCGAAAGCTTGGATACTTTTTATCAGATCCCTAAACGAGCCCTGTTCTTGATGTGCTGGTTTGCTCCGATGTTCCGCGTTGACCCGATTTGCGTGTGAGAGGACCGACCAAGACTCTTGTTGAAGCAGACGTGATGAATTTGTGAGAAGAAAGTCGCGCCAAAGGCGTGGCATATATAGGAAGGCTGCCGGATTCACGAAGCATTTATAGCTTCACACCTCAGCGGTGTGTTGAAGTGAAACCCCAACAGAGTTTTGGATAGGCTCTATCACAGCTTGTCTCGCATGGCATTTCTGATGGCTCTCAAAGCATGTTTTGGTATATGGCACACGACTTACCTTGGGCCCTGTCAGGCACCATCTCGGAAGTAGGTCCTTGAGCCGGGTTTGGCTCAAAGGTCAAAAGCAGGAAGCGCAAGACGCAAACACTTGACTCAAGTGCCTCACTCCTGTGCTGCCATCGTACGGCCACGTAGCACCAGATAGATAAGCAGATAAAAGCTCAGAAAGAGCACAGACTTCCTGCTCCCGGCATTTCAAATATGAATTTCCATAGGAGCAGACAGTGAGACCTTGTTTTGGAGAGACAGATTCAACCGATGAGTCTTCCAGGCACTTTCGTACTGGAAGGCCTAGTAGTTGGCCCTTTACTGCACTTTCTCATGTATCTTGATCTGAGTACACTCGCAGCATCACCATATAGAATATATAATGGGCGCTGGTTCGTTTTTGTATGGTCCAGATTGCCCGCAGCTGCGCCACTGAGAGGTATTACTTCCGGTCGAGCTCTGCGACATCGCGCTCACAGATCGATCATTCCATATGCTCAAGTCGCAAAGCCTGTCCGGACATACTTCGTGCTTGACCAAACTGGAGTGTGTTACTGTATGGCCAGAGGTTCAAATCGGTCGCCGAGCGCTTTCTTGTGGATTTGTCCGCGTTTTCTTCGGCCTTCCAGTCCACATCCTGAGCCTGAAGAGTACCGAGCTGCAATTCCGGGAAAGCAGGGCCAAGCAGGCGGAGGTTCCTGGTCGAACATCACAAGGTAGAGTTCCCGGAATTGATGCCGCTGCCGCAGAGTTGCGCCATCATCAAGGATCTCGATGCGATGTTGCTTGCAGAGCGTGGATGCAATGACCGCAATCATGCGCGACCGTCTTGATTCCACCCGAGGATGAGCATAGAAGTGCTTCGTTGCTGCTATCACGATAGGTCACATAGGCGGTCGACGAGCTCTACGCCATCGCATTCATGGATCTTTTCCTTCGTCGAGGAGGGTTGGCCATGAGTATTGCATCCCGAAAGTCCTGAATTCTTTACGGGTCTCTCATGGCAGGTAAGATTATGATAAGACGCGCATGCGAAGGGCTTCCATCCCTTGATATGACGAGGCATTGACAGGCCAAAACATTGTCTGGCCTACCCGAATTCTCTCCCAGGCAAGAGCGGCCGCATCAGTCGCATCAAGTGCACTTCCATATGCCACCAACCGCTTGCGCGTCATCGACTTGTATTCCGGACAGTGGTCAGATACCTGTTGCCTCCATGTGACTTGTATACATGGTGTGCGCTGCGAAAGCGATTCAGGAAAATGCGAAGCTGTGCTGATCGGCAAGTGTCCAGCTCAACTGCCGGAAGCGCATCGAGCCTTCACGCTTCGAACTCGCATGGCTCACTGACCCGCAGACTGGTGGAGAAGACAGGCTCGCAAGAATGACGGCTCACACGGCTTTTCGGAGGAGCTGTTCGATCAGTTTATTACGAGAGACAATGTTATCAACAACTGCCGACAGTATATATGGAAGAGCAAGTCTCTCTTCAAGTGTACCATTGACTCCTTGTCCCTCGGCTGCTCCTCCGCCACCCTAGACTTCGAACATGCCTGTCACCAAACTTCCCTTCCACGCCGACCACATTGGCTCACTGATCCGGCCCGCCAGCGTCTCCGAAGCGCAAGAGAAGGCAGATGCAGGCCAGATCTCTCAAGATGAGCTCCGAAAGGTGCAGAAACGGGAAATTGCGGAGATCGTGAAGAAGCAGCAAGACAACAATGTACGAGCACTATGCTCGGGCGAGTTCGATCGCAAGTACTACTTCAGTGGCTTCTTTGAGAAGCTTGACGGCTTCAAAGAAGTCAGTCCTGTGCCATGGGAGCTTGCGAGACTCTCTGCTGCGCCCATTGCTGCATTGAAGAAAGCTGGCAAGCAATATCCAATGGCTGCGATCTGTGATGGCAAAATCAAGTATGCAACGAGTCCTTACCTAGAGAACTGGAGGCTGCTTCGTGATTGCGTGCCTCAGGAGCAGTGGAAAGACTGCAAGTTTACCATGCCTCCTCCCTGTTACTTCCACTTGCGTCTCGGGCCAGGAAAGTGTTACAGTCCAGATGCATACTCGAACGACACAGATTTCTTCACGGATCTTGCTGCAGCATATAGGCAGGAGTTCAAGACGCTGTACAACGAAGGTCTTCGCAACATTCAGATCGATGATCCGACGTTGGCGTACTTCTGTTCAGAAGATATGCTGAAGGGTCTTCGTGCGGATGGTGAGGACACTGACAAGATGTTCGAATTGTATCTGAAGGCACACAACGACTGCATCGCAGACCGTCCAGATGACCTTCACGTCGGCTTGCACATCTGTAGAGGTAAGATTGTCGCCCATCGTTCGCCAATGCATTACTAACCCGATCCAGGAAACTTCTCCAAGTCGATGCATTTCAGTGAAGGATCGTACGAAGCAATTGCCGAGCAATTCTTCAAGACCCTCAACTACGACACATTCTATCTGGAATACGACAATCCTCGCAGTGGCGGATTTGAGCCACTTCGTTTCTTGCCAAAGCACAAAAATGTTGTGCTGGGTGTGGTGACAACCAAGGATCCCCAATTGGAGGACAAGGAGCTCATCAAGAGCCGCGTTATGGAAGCTGCGGAGATCATCGCCAAGGGTCAAGGTCGAACTGTCCAAGAAGCTCTGGAGAACATTGGTATTAGCCCACAATGCGGATTCGCCAGTGTTGCAATCGGTGCTGAAGGTATGGATGAGGAGAAGATGTTCAAGAAACTGGCTCTGGTAAAGGCGGTCGCTAAAGAGGTGTGGCCCGATCGACCTTAATGGATCGAGCTTGCAAGGACTTGGGATAGGTGAGCTGACATCATGGCCCGGCTATATGATTTGCATGTGAAAGTGAGAGATGGTTTCAACACTGTACATTTGGACTAAGAGAGGGAGCAATCTGAGCATGATATGGTCTATGTGATGAGACGATGAGAAGCTGTAAAATCGGCAAAGAGAGACAAATACCTATGTGCTGTAGTACTCGAAAATCTTACGCACATTCTCGCTCGTCTCCAATTGCATTTGTTGTGCTCCTCATACGAAGAGCCAAGCATTGGAGGTATTGATGTAAGTGGTGGCTGCTTGTGCTCGGATGAAGCTTTGCATACAATGCGAAGGCGCTTGATGACATGTCTTGTGATACTGGTGCTTTCACATGAAGGGAACAATACATGTAGGTATCAGAGGTATCATACTGTGCATTCCCAAATCAGCCTAGACGGATAAATCGCTGATCAACCACACTGACGAGACTGAGCTCGACTTTGCTTCTCCCGAGATCAATGGACCGCAGAGTCTTGGCGATGTGTTGCAGCGAGCCTATTAAAATGTTGGTCCCCACCACATGCGATAACGACGAGCCTTAAACCAGGGACGCCACGCCTTAGCACGACCGGGCTTTTTGACGATTCGCGTGGGTCAAACAGCTTCTCAACAGCAGATTGGCCACCTCGGCCGGGCTGGCTGAGTCGCTTCGCATTGATCTTTTGGCTCAGAAAGGCGGTCTCGAGAGCGGTGGCTCGGGGATGCAGAGTTGCATGCCTTTCTTGCCTTTTCGTGCACGCTGCTGCTGCTGCTGCGATGCGAGAAAAAGGCGGAGTGTGCGAGCAGAGCAGATCTTCACGAGGCGTTGAGGGGAGCCAGTAGCTGCGATTCTGCAGGGTCAAGCTCTTGGCACGATGGGCGGGAGAGCAGCAACCAGGTGTGTTTTCTCGCTGCCATTGCGAGCCAGCACAACGCTGGAATACAGCGAAACTTGTTGAAACGTAGAATGTCCGATAGAAGAGCAGCTCGCACAGATGGGTTTGGTGAGCCAATGGCAAGCAAGGAATGCATGCATAGTCAAAGCAGCCGAATATTTGGGCTAGTCTGTAGGAGAAATTCGTCGAGACCCTGGCTGTGAACTCTAGTAGAAAAGCCCAACTCAACTAGACTGTGTCCGGAGGTCTCGCTCCTCGCTCTACACTACTACAACAAAACACCTCGCTGTGCTGCATCCTGCCAGCCGTTCACTCTTTCCGCAACTTCTCTTGAGAAATTGGAGTGCTGGCCTCACTCTTTAGCTGTGTCCCTCCTGGATAGAAAGATAGAAGCTCCCCCAACCGGCAAGCTCCCTCTCAACCGACCATTCGATCGACTACTGCAACTGCGGGTGCAATTGCAGCAGCACACCGTCTGTCTTCTCCCGACTCTGAACGAAAACCTCTACCCGCACCCGTCATCATTTTATACACAAAATCTCCGCCAAGATGAGCACGACAGCGTTGCCGCAAAAGGCGGCCATGAGACGCACCGTCACTGTCGACTCGATGCCCTCCACCGTGTCCAATTCGACGGCAGGCACGCCAGACGACTCGCCCACTGCCTCGGCTTCATCGACATCCCTGTCCTCACTGGGGTCTGTCGAAGACTTCCAGAAAGAGCCTGCACGGAAGCTTGTTGACACCTATGGAAATGAGTTCGAGCTCCCAGACTACACCATCAAGGACATTCGAGATGCTATCCCCAAGCACTGCTACGAGAGGTCAGCTGCAACTGGTCTCTACTATGTTGCAAGGGATATTGTCTCCTTAGGCACGACTTTCTACCTGTTCAACAGGTTCTGCACCCCAGAATACGTGCCTTCGACGCCTCTCCGAGCTGCGCTCTGGGGTCTGTACACTGTCATCCAGGGTCTTTTTGGCACTGGTCTCTGGGTTCTTGCCCACGAGTGCGGTCACCAGTCCTTTTCGCCTAGCAAGATCCTCAACGATACCGTTGGCTGGGTCTGCCACTCTGCTCTGCTCGTCCCGTATTTCAGCTGGAAGATTAGCCACGGCAAGCACCACAAGTCCACTGGCAACATGGAGCGGGATATGGTCTTCGTCCCTCGCACTCGCGAAGAGCATGCCACCCGTATGGGATACGTGCTCCACGAGATGCACGAGCTATTGGAGGAGACGCCAATCTACACCGCCACCATGCTCATTGGACAGCAGCTTGCTGGCTGGCCTCTTTACCTGCTCAAGAACGTGACGGGACACAACAACCACGAGAAGCAGCCTGAGGGCAAAGGCAAGGGCAAGAAGAATGGCAACTTCAGCGTCAACCACTTCATGCCAAGCAGCCCATTGTATGAGAAGAAGGATGAGCATCTGATCCTGCTCTCCGATTTGGGTCTCTTCATCGTTGGCTCCGTCTTGACTTATATTGGTCGCACGTACGGTTGGACAAATCTCCTGGTCTGGTACATCATCCCGTATCTCTGGGTGAACCACTGGCTTGGTAAGTAGATCGGGTTGTGAATTCTGGCGAGATCGGTACTAACAGCAATAACAGTTGCTATCACCTTCCTTCAGCACACCGACCCATCGCTCCCACACTACACTGGTGATGTGTGGAACTTCACCCGCGGCGCCGCAGCCACCATCGATCGCGAATTCGGCTTCATCGGTCGCCAGCTGCTCCACGGCATTATCGAGACACACGTCCTCCACCACTACGTGTCTACCATCCCATTCTATCATGCTGATGAGGCTACCGAGGCCATCAAGCCAATCATGGGAAGGCATTACCGAGCAGACACCAAGGATGGTTCCATCGGCTTCCTGAAGTCCATGTACAAGAGTGCCCGCTGGTGTCAATGGGTCGAGCCAAACGAGGGTGCCAAGGGTGACCAGGCCAAGGTGCTGTTCTTCCGCAACAGGAACGGTCTCGGTCTGCCACCAGCAAAGATCCAGAAGAAGGGCATGACAATCGGCGACGACTCCTCATGAGATGCAAAGAAATCGTGTTTCGTCGGGCATTAGCGAGCATGAAGGCGCAAATGTCGGTTCATAATTCTTGTCAATCGCTATGGGAAAGATTTAGACAGCACCAGGCGCGGCGTTCTAGACGGTCGGTTACGCCTTGGAAAGGCTGGGGCGCAATATTTATCATGTAAAAACGAGCAAGCAAGCGAGCGGACACTAGATCAAAGAATCCCATAGACGAACAACAAATCGTAATGGCAGGTCGTACGTGACAAATAAGACAAACAAGGAGCTTCCTCGTGAGAATAGAAGTGTGTCGAAAGCCCAGAAGTGGAGAGATACACGTAACATGCGAATAGGTCCCGATCCTGATGCCTCATTATGCCGCGGAGGCTTCGGATGCAATAGAGCTCCTGCTCCCGCGAGTGCGAGCTCCTCTCTTTGTCGTTACCCTCTGCATATCCTCAGGAGCGAATCATTTCACGTGTAGTGGTCAAACCAGCCCTCCACGTTCGCAACCACGAGAGCATTCCAGATGTACAACGACGAGAGGAAACCCGCACTAATTTTTGTCACAGCAATTAATCGTCATTATGATCATAATCATCATCCTAGATATAATATATCGACAACAACAACAGAATTGACCCTTCCATAATGCACATGTGCCAGGAAGGTACTGTACTGGTATCGACGCTCTTCTGTCTCCACACATACTGTTGGGGGGTATCGACTTTAAAAAGCAAGAAATCACAAGAACTGCCCAGATCCCTCATTCCGTGCCACACAATCTTTTCCCGAAACGCCTGAAGAGAAGAATTCAAAGCTTGAGCTTCAGCGAATACTGAATTCTTTCCTTATCCATCCATTCCCCGAGCATAGCATATCCAGCCCTAGCGGCTCGAACGGGAGTCGTAGCAACACCGAGAGGAAGCTTGTACTGACCACCGAGCTTCGGAGGATCGAGTTTCTCTTGCGCTGGTAGCTTTTTCGTTCGGTCTTTCCAAGATTTTGGGAATGCTTCCTGCAACATGTCGATGTCCAGTTTCTCTTCGGCAGCGGCGGCTGATCTTTGCAGTAGGACTTGCGTCTCGAGTAAGGTCGTTTGCGAGGGTCCTTCTTGAAGCTGAGTGCCAATCTCTAGAATCCTGGAGCCGAAGACTACACCTAATGAGTTGACGAGTCCGTATAGAGGGGAGAAAGGTTCTGTGTGCCGTTTCACGAAGCCGTAGAATCCTGTCAAACTCTTCCAGTTCCTGTAAGATGGTGATTGCCGTGGATCAGCTGAGGTCGCTGCTTCATCGGCGCATGTGAAAGCGAGCAGGTAGCAGATAAAAGACTCCACAGCTTTGACAGCGGCCATTTTCTGGTCGAGGTCAGACTGAGAAGCATTGATGTGCGCTGATGCAGCATGCTTGAGCTCTCGCCCTAAGACTTCAAGCTTCTTTTGTTCGATCTCCCATGCTTGCTGTTTGGGCGTTTTATTGCTTGGTTGACTCGAAGGCGGCCTCGACACTCCATTTGGCTGAGAATTCGTTCCTATGCTTGGAGTGCTAGTCAAGGCCGGGGGTGTATGGGTAGCGTTGCTATCTTGCGATTGTTCCCTCTTCATCGCCGCAGACAGGAAATCCTTTCTCGTGCTCGGTGTGACATGCTTTTGAGCAAGAGGTGAATCCATGTCCCGCGGCGCGGGCGTCGATGGCTCTTTGCGCTTCTCACTTTCGTCAGACTTCTTTCGTTTTGCAGCAGATTCTGGCTTTTCGTCGTCAGGCAAAGGTCGCTTCTCTGCTGTGGGTCGCTTCTCCGCTTTTTCAGGAGGCTTGTCGACTTGCTTCGCGGGCTGCTTTTCTTCCACAGCCGGCTTCTTTTTCTTCTCGACCGGACCAACCTTCTGAGCGACACCCTTGGTCTTCGCTGTAGGCTCATCCTTGCGTTCCCCATTCCGCTTCGGCTCTTCTGGAGCTTCGGTCTGAAACATGCTTTTAGCAGGTTTCGGCCGCATTTTCAAGATTCGCGCGATATCTTCTCTCCTTGCACGCTTATACTTGAGCTTGACCAGAAGACTTGGCTTCTCGGGCCGCTCCATCTTCTGAGCCTTGAGCGCCTTGCCCACTGCAATCTCATCTTCATTCGATGGCTCAGGGCTTTTGCCTCTCGCCGCAGAGGTCGCCTGCGGCCGCACTGCAGGACTGCTGGAGTTGGCGCGAAAACCATTGCGCGGTGCCGGTGACTTAGGCTTCGTGACACCACTTTCAGACTTTCTGATGGGCGTGAGCTTGCTATTCTTCTCCTTCGATGCGGAGTTCGGTGCGGAGAGATCTGACGATTGTGACGCTGATCGAAAGTGCGCGCGAGCCTCGATGGTCTTAGCAATGTTGTCAGGAAGTGTTGGCGACAATCTTGACGGCAGTCGATCTTCCTCGTCTTCTGGAGGTCTTGTTTGCTGAGACAGTTTCTCCGTCCGAGACTTGGCAGGTGACAATCGAGGAGGTAGTCGATCCTCATCGTCCTCCCCAGGCTCCGCAGGTTTAGGCGATTGCTCCCCATGCGGTACGGGCCCTGGTGACAAACGTGGCGGCAGACCGGGAGAAAGTCGTGGTGGTAGACTCTCATCTTCTGCTTTGCCGCCATTTGCAATCTTCCCATCACTCCTGGTGTCCCGCTCTGGCTTGCGCGCTTCTCTAGCGTTCAACTCCTTCTTCTCTACCTTGACATTTTCCATCTTCACCTTCTTCGCAGCAGGCTCCGTCTCGCGAGGGTCTTCTTGCTTCTCTTGAGCATTTCTGCCTCCAGCATCGTCCCGTTTGCGCTTCAAATCGCCCTGCTCTGGCGACTTCTCCTTCTTCATCTTCTGTTCGTCCTCGCTCTCTTCGGCGACTGCAGCCAACATTTCTTGCGTCTCAGCTTTGACTCTCTCAATGGGTCCTTTCACGGCGGGCTGTTTGGCTGGCGCATCGCCGTTCTTGGCTGCCTCATTCTCTGGAGTGGTAGTCCCACCATTCAGTTTCTTTTTGTACGCGTCCAGACTTATTTTCTTCTTAGGAGCACCATTTGGCGTGTTTGCGCCAGTCCCTGGCCGTGTCTTCCCAGATGTGCCTCCATTGGTCGCGTGCGATTCCCACGTTGGCCGACTGTTGTGGAGCAGGAACATCTCCTTGCCGGGCTCATAGTAGTGAAAGGTCAAGTACTGAATGCTCTCGTGCTCGGTGCGAAAGTCAAAGGGCGCACTGTATGTCCACTGCAGCGCTTGCGCCTGATAATGATGCCGGTACTTGATGTCGTCCTCTTGCGGTATGGTCACTATATAGGGATCGGGCGGGATGTGGTCTCGCATACGGACGAGCGCGGCATCAATGGCGTCCAGATCGGCCTGTTCGTCTTTGTTGGGCTTCCATGTTGCCGTGGGTGTCTGTGCCGGTTTCTGTGCATGTGTCGCAGCGGCGGGCGGGCGCTCTTGTGCCTCGTCCGCCGCAGGCATGTTCTCGCGCGGATGTCACTCGCCGCTGTGGTTTCGCATCAGGGTGGCCGAAGCGCGGTGGAGTGTGAGCGCAGCATTGAGCGAGCGAGCGCCTGAGTCGTTGCGATTTCCAGATAGGACTGACCAGGGTCGTTCGTCACCAGCAGTCGGCGCGGGCGCAGGAAGGACCAAAGTCTATGCAAAATCGCGAGTCTGGCACGAGCCAATGCGTGACACAGTGTGTGCGACGTGAATGTGTGCGATAGTCGGTGTCAGCGCGAAGAATAGCAGCCTGGTTGTGTTTACGTTCGAGTGCAGCGATCAAGCGAGACAAGCAAGCAGCTGTTGACGAAACGAAGCGAGTTTCCCCACTGCGCCGACTTCCTTGTCAAGGGACGGTCGACTAGTTTGGAGCGGACGGTATCAAGACAGCCAAGACAAACAACATCAAAATAAGAGTGCTCATTGGGTATTCTCTTCATATGTTAATCGTCGACATGTTGCACACAATGCGCCATTCGATTCTACTCGGGATTGAGGCTGACGACCAAGCAGCGGAATCTTGCAGCCCACAGCGATGATGCGATTGCCCGTTGCAAGCACGGCGCTCGAACGAGGATGAATAGCCACGCATTGCGATTATCCACTCACATGATCCACGACCAAGTACATACTAGAGATCGTCTTCCAAGCAATGATCTTGCTTTACTCCGCACCCTTCTGCATCTATTAGAGATGATCGGGAGCATAGAAGGATATGTCCTGAGGTGACTGAGTTCGCAGCCCGGAATCCGCTCGTCTGGATCCGTGAACACCACTTTGTTGGAACGTTGCAGATCAGGCGCAAGCCTCTCCCACAATGTGCCTGGACTTTCCGCCTGCAGCTGTCCACACAACGCAACACAAAACAGCCGAAGGGTGTCACAGCCACGTGAAAGAGATATACACATTACTTGTTCGACTGCAACATAATATCATAGCTCGTGCATGCTTATAGTTCATCATCATCTGTTTCAGCATCTTCTCCGACATCATTCGTGTTCGACGTATGAGGTAGCGTATGCTTCTTCTCGCTCTCAGGAGCCGACTTTTTGCTGTTGAAAGGCAGCTTTCTTGGTGGAGGCAAGTCTTCGTCAAGGTCCATGTTCTCCGCCGTGTCTCCTGCCCGTTGACTTCTTCCGGTCGAGCTTCGCAGGGATGCAGCTGGGCCCGCCGCTGACTTGTTCATCATATCTTCATCTTCGCCGTCTGTGTCTGTCGCTGCATCAGCATCAGACGGCTCTGGAGTTATCTGCTCCCTCCTCGAGGCACCATCGGCATCACCCGTGCCGTCGACCGTTTCAGCATCGTCGTCATCATCACCATGCTGTTGTTCCTCTGGCGACGGTGGTGCTGCACTGTTCGCTTTTCTCTTGCCACCACGCGATGCCCCTGCTTTTCTCGAGGTCCTTGAGGCTCGAGCAGAACTGATTTCTTCCGCAGCAACCGGATCGACCTTGGCGCCATTCAAGAGACGTTGCTGGTCCCGAATCTTCAACTTCTTTGCATTGAGTAATGCCGCAAATTTGCTGAGCAATTCATCTTCATGCTCCCTCTTGGCCTTTACTAGCATGTCAAGCTCGGTCGACAGCTTTGCAATTTGGTCCTTTTGAGTCTGGACAGAAGCCTCAAGCGTTGCCAACTGGTCTCGGAGTTCATCGGACGTTGCTGCTGCAACGTCGACCCATTCCATTGGCACAATCTCTTCATCTTCCTGGTCGAGCTGGATGGAGCCAAGTCTTTGCGTGATTCCGCCAATATTTCTCCGAACCGTGATCGTGGATGTGGATCCGCTAATGGCGGCCACCGTCTCCACTCCCTGAAGAAACTCTGGCAGGGTCCCGTCTGGCTTTTCGTGTAGAAGTGCAAAACGCAAGACCGTCTTCCACTCTGCGAGATCTCCCGTGTAATTGCGTTCCTGTAGCGACTTGACATCGGCCTCTGCGATAGTTCCGATAAATGCCACGTACTGATCAGTGCCGATGAGCTTAAGATCTAAATCTCTGCGTCCATTTTTGCCGACATTAAGCAATAAGTGCTCGGACTTCTTGTCTGTTCGACGCAGACGGAGGATATGCTCTTTCTGCTTGGAAGTCATGCTTCGAGTCTCTAACACGCGTGGATTCTGTGTTTCTCCTTCGTCTAGAATTGATGTAATACTGGCTCAGATACAGCGTGCACCCTGAGCCGAGATCGAAAAGTCAGGGAAAATAATTGAAAGGAAGAGTGTCTTGCCTGTTCCCACGTTCTACGCCGTTGTTCGATGCTGCGGCCCGTGGTGGTGCCTGGACCTTGTTGATCGTGCCGCGTGGTGGTACTCGCACCTGTTGCCTGGGCACTTCAGATTTCCCGACGACGCGTCAATTGAGGTCGTCGAGTGATCCGGCCGGCTGGTGCAGGGCAGAGGTGAGTTGAGGCCGAGATTTGGTGTTTGGGGTGTACTTGTATTCGGCGCGCGCAGGGTGCACTATAGAGTTTCGCTAGACGCGGTTGGCCCGCGGAGTGGACTGCTGGAAGGAAGGTCGGCGCGCGTCTGCGCATCCGGGAAGAAGTGGCTAGCACGTAGCACCCAAGAGAAGATGCAACCAGCGCATCCGTCCATGCAGGAGACTCACTCGGCCGCATGAGCATATCAGCAGAGCTTTCCCAAGGCCAGCACACTCCCTCTGGCGCGTGAAGTGCCACGAGGAGGAGGCCGTGCGGGCGAGAGCAAATATCCGGAGGAAACAGAAACGTCGCATTCGAAACACGCACCGCACCCAGACCGACTTCCTAGCCACCAGCACGCTGCAACGCCGCTGCCTCCCCTCGACCACACCCGTTCTCCTGGGCGGAAGGGGCAACCATGGAGTGTTGGGACGACGATGCCGACCTGCAGGGCGACTTCACGGCGTATGCCAACGCCAGCACTGGCACCGGCCCACTGAGCATGTCCTCGCGCATCAGCACGCGGTCAGAGTCGGTCGCTGGCGACGAGGACTGGAACGTCGTCATACAGCCCAACGACGAACACAGCTCCAAGCAGGCCATACTATCCGCGAAACAGGCCGGCATACCACTGCCACAAAATGTACCAACAAGTGCCCTGCTTGGCGGCACTATCAAGCGATTGGGCAAGAAGCAGTCGAAGCAGAAGATTGATGATTGGGACAACGACTTGGAGATGATGGACAAACCTCTGCAACTGAAGCCACGGACAGAAGATCCCGGTGTCCTCTCTGGCGAAGACTTCGACGACTTCGATGACCTGGAAGGGAGCCTTGGCATTAGGTTTGCTGGCAAGAACAGCACGCGAAACCGCAGCGGCTCTGCTTCAGTGATGAGTCCGAGCCTGGGTTCAGCGACGGCAGAAAGCGAGGTCGACGACTTTGGAGGACTGGAGCTGCCAGAAGGCCCCATGGATTTTGAGGCCATCCTCAAGAAGCGTCGAGCTGCAGATGCCGACCTGACAGATTCACAGCCCAATTCCCAGCCCAATTCTGCTGTAGTCGACCAACAACCGACCATGAATCTGCACAAGAAGTCAAAGTTGTTCTCGGATGATCATGACAATTTCCTTGACGACCTGGACTTCGGCGAGAGCGATGTGATCAATGTCAGGAAGCGGACCACCAACAGGAATGTGCAAGTGAAGTCGACCAAGCCTCTCCCTTCATCGTCACGCCCAGCCACAACACTCAACTTTCACGATAAACCTACAGACAAGCCTATATACAACCGATCTCATATACCACGACCAGTCTCTGGAACTCGACATACGTCCAGACTCGATCCAGTGTTCGAGAGTGGTGCGTCTCACGCTGCTCGTGAAAGGCGTGGACCGACTACAACGAGCTCGCAACTGCTCCGTTCTAAGCGTTCGGCGCCAGCACTGCGAAATCAGCATAGTCATGGCACTTTGTCCAGCAAACCCTCGGTTCCGTTTCTACCTGCGGGTGTCTCGAATTATCAGTCGCCACACGTCACTGCCCATCGAGCTATGCCGTACCATCTGCGGCGAGATTCAGATCCAAACAGACAGGGTGCTCAATCACCACCACCAAGACCTAGCTCACGCTTGTCCAACCAGGTTGCACCAGACACACCGTCTCGGGTACCGAGATCCAGGGAGAACATAGCGCCTCCCTCACTGGCACGCGAGGCCCGATCCAAGCAGACCATCAAGCAGCCTAACAGGAGACGTCATTACGGTGATGGATCTGAACTGGAAATATTTGATGACTTGCCGACATCCGTCACTAAGGAAAGCAAGTTCATTAAACAACCTGTGGGCCGTGGCCCGCCGAAGCAGAGTACTCTCAGGCGAACACAAAGTCGAAGCGACTTTGTCGATCCTAGTAAGCGAAATTCGGCAATATCGACTGTGACTGCGATCCCGGATAGAATCATGACGCCAGCGCCACCGAGAACACCAGCCAGTCCCACAAAGGGATTCTATGACAATGCGCCTTCTGCTACTCCCAGCTACTTGCGTGACACCGCTGCCAGTAGAATTGCTAGAGAGACTAGACTCGCGAACCAGCCACGGCCGAGGAGTGAAGGCCCCCTTCAACCATTGACGACCAATTGGAAAGCACAAGTTGCCGCACGGAGCCCATTCAATAGTCCGAGTGCGCAGCGACAGAAGAGTAAAAGACCCGGGCTGATCGCGGGCATTGGATCGCATGTTATCAAGAGTGAGTGCTGAGCCCAAGCTTTCGTGGCAATGACTAATCGAATTATTCTAGGTGAGAAAGGCATGATCTATAATCCGCAGACACTTCGATGGGAAGGTAACGAAAACACATTGCGCGAATTCGACATACCTCCTCTGGAGACACCAACACCGTCGTTACGACCACGATCATCATACATTGAACGGGAAAGGACGCATCAACGATCCAACACATCACCGTCTCGGCCAGCGCTCATAGCCCACGTTCCAACGGGAAGCGGCTACAACGTTCAAGTACAGAATGGAATGGTCTTTGACCCTCAGCAGATGAAGTGGCTGAAGGTGAAAGCGGGACGAGATGTCTCCGGTCAGATGTCTCCCTCTGTGACCGATGTCGAGGACGAAGAAGATGCATTCGCAGGTATTGATGATCTCAAAGATGAGAATACCCCAACCCTTGGCACGAATGCGCTTGGTGGCGCCCAGGACTCGCTGCAGCCGCCTGGTGCAGATTTTCATGAGGAGTTTGACGTTGGCGATCGATTCAAACAACTTCAAGAGAATGAAGAACAAGTCTGGAGGCGTATGTGCGGCGCCTGGTTTGTCAACAATCAGGAACGACCTGACGATGGACGGTGGCGGCGAGCAATCCGAGATATTGTACCCGCAGACGGCATGGATGGCTTCTAGTACAAGCCGGTGCCTGGGAAATATGCATTCACTTTTACCTGCAGATAATTGTACTTACTATATACCCTGCAGCGGCGGTTGGATAGTTTGAGGGTCTGGCAGGCATGGATGAGCACGACTAACGATATCATGAACCAACCAAAATCTTATACTAATCTCTGCGAACATATCCATTTCCGTATCTTTGCCATGTCGAGCCATTTTGCTGGGCCTCTTGGCTGCGACTAGATCGAGACATCTCCGAGCTGCTGGCATCCTCCATGGTGCCATGCGAGATGCGAGATGTAGCAATAATCCCACGTGGTGGTGAGGATGTTGCTGGGATGGACTTGGCATTGCGGTTCTGAGCACGACACAGCGTTGGACACAGCACCTCCTCTTTGCAGCCAACCAAAACGTCAACTTCGCAGCACGTGTATCTCAAGTAGCACATCCGGCCAAATGCTTCGCATATTATATATGGCTAGCACTCTTGGCCTACTTGACCAAGACTCCGACCTCACTTGGCATCGAAGATAGGCAGGTCGTTACAGCGCCTCTTTCAGCTTTTTCGCTGTCCTCCAACCATTCGCAACGGCTGTTTGTACACCGTGTGCCTCAAAGCCAAGTAATGTCTCCTTGAAGCGAGCCGAACCAAATGCTTGTACTGCTTCCTTGATGTCGGCGGCGGCGAATGATGACCAAGGGTCCCTGCTATCTGTCCACTGCCGCAAAGTCTCAATGGCACAGCTGAAGTGCGATGATGGTCTGTGAGCCGCTTGCTTGCTTGCTGCTGCAGGTACGCCATTACGTCCTGGGAAAGCGAGCGGGCTAAAATCTGCTCGCTGGGTGAGGAGGTAGGTTTTATAAGATGCGCAGGGTTGGCCACGAGGTTCCATCAAGGTCGAGCTCTGTTTCTTGCGAGTCTCTACGCTTCATTGGTTCAGGATGCGTTTCGTTCGTTCTTCTGCAGCTACAGTCGCCGGACTGATATCGCTCGTGGGAGCGCAGACCTTCCGGCGACTGGGTACTTGTAAGTGCATACCATCTATCCGGCTGTATCGTCTTGCACAGAGCCATACTGACTGTGAACACAAAGGTCCCACTCTTGGTTGTGTTATACCACCAGATCAGCAAGACTTTCTGGCTGGACAGTACTTTGATATCAGAGTCGAGGTCCACGCCCCAGTCAACGGATCAGAAGCGACAGACGGCATTCCTGATGAGGACTTCAGCTTCACTATTGGCAAAGTCGGTGCCGAGGCCAAGAGTGCTTCAGAATTCCTTGGTTTAGATGAGCCAGAGCTTGAAACTTGGGACTTTAGCTGGTACGAGTAAGTGAATACGGATGAGCCTCAATTACGCGATCGAAAGTCGATGCTAAGCATTGCCCAGAGACCTGTTCGCACAAGATGCTGAAACACCTTCCATGGTCAATGTTGCTTCGAAGGCATGGCGAAGAGTGGCTTTGTACGAGCCTGGAGACTATGTGGCGACTCTGAAATACAACGGCACGGAAACAGTTGCTCACTGGCACGTTCGAGACATCGAGCAGGTCCGCAAGACCAAGAATGTCCTCCTTTTTATTGGAGACGGCATGACCACAAATATGATCACTGCTGCTCGACTCATTGCTCACAAGACGATCAATGGCAAGTATCAGAGCACACTCGCTTTGGACAAGTTCCCTGTGGTCGGTCACCAGATGACGCACTCGATCGATTCGTTCATTACAGACTCTGCAAACTCGGCGACCGCTCTGTATTCTGGACATAAGTCCGTCGTCAACGCGCTTGGTGTCTATGGAGACTCGTCTCCAGATCCATTCGATGACCCCAAAGTCGAGTCGATTGCTGAGATCTTCCACCGTCTCTATGCAGGCCATGTTGGTATCGTTTCGACTGCCTACATTGCAGATGCTACCCCAGCTGCCCTGACAGCTCACACGAGAGATCGAGGAGAGTATCCACATGTTATCGACACCTTCATTCATGGTGTCGTCAACTATACCTGGACTGAATGGTCTGGACCCGACGTTCTCTTCGGCGGCGGTGCTGAGAACTTCTGCGCCAAGGAGCTTGGTGGCGAGACGTACAAGGACCAGGACTACTACAAGGTGTTTGGAGATGCTGGATACAATGTGGTATACAACAAAACCGCTCTCGATGCTACACCAAGTGACCAGAGGACTCTGGGCATCTTCACTAAATCAAACATGGCCAAATGGCTCGACAGGAACATCTACAAGACCAACCTGAACAAGGGCAAGAACTATCCAGATTGCCAAGGTGGTAACGCAACCGATCAGCCTGGGCTCAAGGAGATGACCCTGAAGGCTATCGACATCCTCCACAACCGTGCAGGAGACAAAGGCTGGTTCATCATGTCCGAAGCCGCCTCAGTGGACAAGATGATGCACGTTCTCGACTACGACCGTGCTCTTGGTGAGCTGCTAGAACTCGACGACACCATCAAGCACTCAATCGAACACACCTCAAGGAGCTAGACATCTTCAAGGACACTTTAATCGTCGTCACAGCTGATCACGGCCACGGTTTCGACGTTTTTGGTTCTTTTGACACAAAATATGCCGATGCTCAGGACAACGATCGCGATAAGCGCCATGCTGTCGGAACATACGGAGAGTCCGGCCTTTCCCAATACATCAACACTGGCGACCTTCGATACTCTGACAGCAACTTCCCGTCCAACTGGGACCCACGATACACTCTCGCACAGGGTTTCGGTGCTAACCCAGATCACCGCGAGAACTACCGTGTGCACAAAGATGGTCCGAGAGTTCCAGCTGATAACATCACTGGGTTCCCAAGCAGCGACAATTTCGTGAATCCGACCGATGCCCAGAATGGTTTCATCGTCAATGGAACCCTTCCAGTTTCCGCCGACCAAGGTGTTCACTCCCTGACCGACGTCGCTCTCTTCGCTATGGGTCCTTGCCAAGAGATTTTTGGCGGCGTGTACAGCTCCATTGATGTTTTCTTCAAAATGGCAGAATGCCTTGGTTT
This sequence comes from Pseudocercospora pini-densiflorae CBS 125139, assembly GCA_000504365.2. Classification (NCBI taxonomy): domain Eukaryota; kingdom Fungi; phylum Ascomycota; class Dothideomycetes; order Mycosphaerellales; family Mycosphaerellaceae; genus Pseudocercospora; species Pseudocercospora pini-densiflorae. The sequence goes on from KZ107131.1 coordinate 123,418, forward strand.
GAGCGAAGTCAAGTCTGAAAATGGACATGATTACAAGGATCATAATGACAACTGGGGTAAGGGAGGTCCAGAGCACTACCACCACTATGACGGATCCAAGCCCAGGTATGGTGGTCGTGGTGGATGGCACACGCAGCCGAAGCCCAGAAGCTTTAAGGATGCTGAGAACCCGAGACATTAGATTGTAATTCATGAATAGATATGATGTAGATGACAGGATACATGAAAAGCACATAGTGGAACACAGTAATGCTACGTATGACAGCTCGCTTGGTTCTCATGAGGTCCTCACCCAAAGAACGAATTCTTCGAAACTTCCCAAAAATTATCAAAGAAACCCATCGCGAGCACACCTTCAAGTCCTTTCGCGAGCATTGTTTTGTCCATTACTACAAAGTCCGGTTGACCACTCCCTGGCATCATCGGTACAAGACGTGCCGCGACTTCAAGCATTGAAGCGTCAGATCCCCAAACAACTAATTCCAGTCTGCCCATAGGTAGAGGTCTTAGAAATATCGCCGCAAGTCCGAGATCGGCGAAATCATCGTAGTTGCCGGGATTGCCAAAGAAATGGCGAATGTGGATCTTCTTGCCTTTTTCAATCTGGATGGGATGGGTCTCGAAGTAGCCCGTAGGTAGATCGTTGCCGATAGCGACGCTTATGATGTTGCCTGTTGAGGTGAATGCTTCGTTCCAGTCTTTGCTTATGGTTGTGTCGGCGGCGAAGTATTGGCAGAGGTTACGAGATATCTGCAGTGCAACGTGATCTGCTTTGGTGGAATGCTGCAAAATTTGAAACGGCCCTTGGGTACGCAATATCGAGTCCATTTGCCCTAGCTGGTTGCCCATGCGGCGAATAATTGGACGAGTGTTGTCAGAAAACGTGGCTCCAAGATCCCATATGCCATTGACGAGCTCGAGGTTCCAGTCATGACCCTCGTCTTTGGTGTCAAGCAGCGATACCTCCTGCCTGTCTATGGTGACGAAGCTGCAGTCCTGGAAGTAAGGAGGAACATAGAACATTCTGACGTTGACTGTGCTAATCACGCATGCCAATGTCGTAGGATCGAACGAAACGTCTAGTCGACCGATCTGACCAGGATTGATCAAGTTCAGAACTCGGAAGCCATGCTTTGAACCAGTATCTCCGGGGTTGGCCACCACGAGTGAGAAGTCTTTGAACGTGATTGGAGCTTTGCCAATATTGGCGATGTTGAGGTCAATCTGCTGTTGATAGAAGTCTTTTAGAGGAGTCGTGGTGAAGACGCCGTCCCACCAGTGTGGTTTACCTGGAAATTCGAAATATGCGCTGCCAGCACCAGCTTCACGGATGAGCTGGCTTTGGAGACGAGAATGGTATGGAGGGACATTATCGTCAGCTTCACCGTGCTGCTGAAGCACAGGTATCCCCTTCGCGTTGCCGAGTAGGAGCTCATGTCGATATGGCAGAAGGCCTGATTGTACGATTGATGAACGAACAGGATCACTGGGCTGCCAGAATGTGTAGGGCACATAGTTCTGTATCGAGGAGTAGCCACTTATAGGGCTTGCGGCAATGACCTTGTCAGGGCAATGAGTAAGAGCATACCACACGCCTTGACCCCCATTCGAATGGCCGGCAACCAGCCACTGCTGAGTGTTAACACCTGGCCCTTGCCACTCGTTGACTTCCATCCAATCTGGGATCATCTCCACTGCAGCTTCCACGTCTGGGAATCCAAAGGCATGCCAGTCATCGGCGGCCCAGGGCGTGACGCCTGTGGGAAATACCACCCAAGCAGGCAAGTCCGGAAGTGGCTGTAATGCAAGCCTTACGCTGTCCCATGCGGCTTCGACTCCGGCTCCATGGAACCCAAGAAGTACAGGCAATGTAGCATTTGGCTGTACTGTGTCGACAGCTCGTCGAGAAGGGGGCCGAAGAATGGCATAAGAGACAATGCCACCCGGATGAGGAAAGGTGACTTTGTGAGGCTCACCTGGGTTGCGGCGCGTGGGCTCTGCTAGAATCGTCAATGTTTCCGTGCGGTCTCTGCTTGCCACTTGAAATACAAAGTCCAGCCTGATGCGCCAGTCGAGCCTCACACATCGCACGCGAAAAGCCACTGGCCTGGTTTGGCCAGGAGCTATACGTATTTCTCCATTGAGCCACAAGTCTGCTAGACATGCGTTGTGTGTAGCCTCGACAGCGGAAATAATCACTTCCTCGTCCCCATCATTGCGTAGTAAGGCAGACCCGAATGGGCTGGCTAGACCTTGGCCAGAAGCCGAGTTGATCGTATCAGAGACGAGCACCTTTCCAACATGCTTGAGTCCTGCATAACTATAGTCCATTCGCAGAGTAATGTTCATAGACGGTCTCTCCACGCCACCGAAGGCTCTAACATCCCTCACGGTCCTGATGTCGATGCGATGGGTGCCAGGTGTCAACCGAAGTACTGGCGGAGCTCGATTGTAGTCATAAAAGTCACCACCAAAGTAGTGAACATCGTCAATCCACCACTCAAGGACCTGTGGAGCAGAGAGTGTATAGATCTCAGTCTTGTTGGACTGGACATATATCTCACCTCTGATCCAGGCTTGCCATTGATACGCAGACCAGCCATACACATCTCGAAGCGCTTTCCAATCCACGTTTTGGAAGTCGATGAACAAGTTGGCACCATTCCTCTGGACGCTCGGTTCAGTGAGCTGTGCTGTGATGTTAGACCAGCTGGTGGTTCCGTTTACGGGCAATGAGCTTCTGAAAATAGCATTTGGGTCATATGTGAGAGACCTGAAGCCGCCAAAATGTTCGAGAGGATCAGCACCCCAGACAGCCTCTCGAGTACCGCTTTGAAATGGGCCTAGCAGATACCATTCTTTCGAAAATTGGAATGTTGGCAAGGAAGGCAAGTCATTGTCAACTGCTGGCACTGTAGTGATTTGAGCCAGCGAGCTCCAGATGCTGCTCAACAACATGGTGCTAGCACTGTGACATCAATACCACAGTGTGTGCCTCGGACTGGAGCCATATAGGTTGGAGTATGTTGCTGCCTTGATTCCGGCTGCTGTATGCACGACATACCAGTTTCAAGTGCGGCATTGGCTGACTCGGTTCCTGCCTTTCACGCGCATCCTCTTCTTTTTAAGATCGGCAAGCTTGACCCTGGCACCTTGTCATGCCCGCGAGGTCCACTTGCCGCGGTTCTCTCTTGCGGCGATTGCGTAGTATCTCAAATGCATCTTTTCAGACTGAGTGAATATCATATCGCACGCGTGAGCCCATTACCACAACGAGACACTCTCAACAGCTCATGCGTTGAGATTGGCTATATCGGCGATTGCGAGCACGCGATAAGCGATACGCCATCTAATTCCGTCCACGACAGCCACAGCGCAACCACCACCTAAGGACACGCAACTCTCGTACTCGATCACCAGAGGTGTAGCACCAAGCGGAACAGGACAACATAGTACCGCAAAATATCGCACGAACCGAGATCAGACAGTGCGACTCCTCTGTGATGGACTGGTCGCGGTAGGCGCCGACATATTCTTGCTTCTCGCGTTCACAGCCAGCCTCTCGAACTCGACATGGTCCCTCATGCCACGGAAGGTCTCGAAGCGCGCAGGCGCTCGTCCTCGATCAAGCCTGCGCCGCAGAAGTTCAAGTTCCCAGACTTCCACCAAGACAGCGCGATCATCGACGATGGGGAGGACATTTCAAGAGGTCCAAGTCCAAGACCTCTGCCAAATGGACTACCTCCCGGCCTGCACTCGAGCGAACGATGGCCCGCTGCAAAAAGAGATCCGAATAGGAGCAGTCTAGCTGGATGGGCGGCGAACGGATTTGTTGGTAAGACCAGACATGGCAGGCAGAAGAGCTTGAGTGAGGCCATTCATACAATCAGGACACGAGGGAGGACCGCGAGTATTAGCGAGAATGCGCATGAGATCGCCGAATCACTCAAAGCTCCTGTGTCATTCAAGCTAGTCGTAGGTTCATGTCTGTGTATACATTTGCAATCTGGGCTAATTGTTCGAAGCTCCTCTGTGCCTTCTGGTACTCCACATCCATCCTCACGAATACCTCGTCCAAGGCCATCTTGACTGCTCTGCCTAAGCCCGTGACTCTGACCATCATTCAATTCGCCCTGGTCTCGTTCTGGTGCATATTCTTGTCCTGGCTTGCTAAACGCCATGCCACGATACGAAATGCTATGCCGGTGCTTAAGAACGGCATTCGAAAGCCCAACAAGGACATCATCATGGCCACACTACCCTTGACTGCATTTCAGATCGGAGGTCATATCCTCAACTCAGATGCCATGTCCAAAATCCCTGTCTCCCTGGTCCACACGATCAAAGGTCTTTCGCCTCTCATGACCGTCCTGGCTTACCGATTATTCTTGAATGTCAAGTATTCCGCACCGACTTACCTATCATTAATACCGCTTACCCTTGGAGTCATCCTTGCCTGCTCCGCGAGCTTCAAGGCGAACTTCCTAGGATTGCTGAACGCTTTCGGCAGCGCCATTCTCTTCGTCACTCAGAACATCGTCTCCAAGAAGATATTCACGGATTCTGCACGCGCTGAAGCAGATGGCGTACCTATAGGACGGCGAAAGCCTGACAAGCTCAACCTCCTATGCTACTCTTCACTCATGGCACTGGGCTTCACCTTTCCGATCTGGCTCTGGTCCGAAGGGTTTGCACTCATGGCAGACTTCTACCATGATGCTTCTATCGATCTAAGAGTACGACCAGGCTCTCTCGACCACGGCCGATTGACGTTGGAATTCCTCTTCAACGGCACTTTCCACTTTGGCCAAAGTCTGGTAGCTTTTGTTTTGCTGGGCATGACTTCGCCCGTGACTTACTCGGTCGCAAGCTTGATCAAACGAGTCGTTGTGATCATGTTCGCCATAGTCTGGTTCGGCAACCCTATGACTGGAGTACAAGGCTTTGGATTTCTCCTCACTTTTCTCGGACTTTATCTTTACGATCGGACGTCAGATGCTGAGAAGCAGGACAAAAAGGTTCGGGAACGAGAAGCAGCAAAGGATCATCTACTACCTCTCAACCTTGGAGATGCGAAGAAGAACGACGCTGCTCCAGGCACAACGTTTATGCAATCGCCCATGTCGATGGAAGATCGATCGCCCAGGCATAGCTTTGGCGGCATGAATGGCTACGCAAATGGTAATCCGGGAAGTGGTCCGGGAAGACCTCAAAATTTGTCGCCGAGCGCTAACGGCGTTCCCATATCTTTGCCGCTTGGAACAAAAGCTGCAGAGACTTGGAATCAGGGCGATGTGGCGAGACAGCAAGCCGCTAGCACTGTACGATAACGAGCATAGATTCATTAACTAAGGAGCTCAGCCGCAACTTCCCTAACTGAATGCCTAATTCGTGCTGATAGGCTAGAAGGGACTAAATGTCCCTACGCGTGCATTCCCTTTGTAGGCGAACGACTCTACAACGAAGCAATGACACGACTAAACAACAACTTGGCCTAGTGTGTAGATCGTGCAGCTCCAGAATCCGCAGGCTTTAGAGCGAGAGGCACAAGAACACACAAAGCGAGATTCATGAAGCTTCCTCGACCAGTGCCATCCTGATCGAGCAGCTCACAGTCTTCCCGTTGCCACAGCTGTCGAGATAGATATGAGAGAGCCGGACTCTCCAGTCCTTCGAACTGAACCGAGTTGACCTGACAGGCTCCTGCAGCCAGAGCCAAGTCTCGGTCTATCGGCTAGCAAGGTAAGTTATAAGAGCAACAGCTCATACTTGAGCTGACTTGTGAATGATGGTCTTGTCTCCTGGGCCCGTCCGTCAAGGAGGACATGGCTCGATTTGATCAGCCCAACGCTGCGCCCTTGCCAAAAGCCAGCGCGACTGGACACCACGCTTAGAGGCTCCCATTCTCGGTATGCTTGAGAACTTGCATTTGCCCTCTGCGAAAGAGTACTGCAGGCAAGAAGAATGATCAACGCAAGTTTGTCGACACTGGTCCACGTCCGTGTCCCCTGCTCCGATGTCCAAGCCGCCGCTGTAGTTATCCCAATCGTCCACTCGACCGGATCGAACAAGTAGTCGTGGCATGATGAATGAGCTGAAGATATCGCTATGTCGAATGATACGGCCTGGCTGCTCTCGTATCCACTGTTGCTCGAACTTCCACAGTTCAGCAACGTCGCCAGGGAATAAGCCATGATATGTGCCAGCTGGAGAACACCAAAGCCTTTTACCATTCTTCCGCGACGAGAAGTCCAAGTTTGCTGCGCTGCCTTGTTGGAGCACAGGCCAGGCTGGTGACAGTTTGGTCTGAGACTGTGCCAGCACTCTGCCAAGTACAACATCACCATGCTCACTGTTCGCAACGTAGCGCTCCCATCCGACTTTACTGTTAGTGTAGTGTTGCACTACGATTTCCATAGCAGTCTTCGACAACACGATACCCGCACCTGCGTGACCATACTCGCTTCCATCGAACCACCTGCCAGATCCGAAGTAGTACGATTGAGTATGATCAAAGTCCTTCAGCCAGGACAGCAATGTGCTCCAGAATAGATAAGTATCGGTCTCGAGCAGAACGTACCAGTTCGCATCAGGGTATTCTGTCAAGGTGCGTTCCATCATAGGGAGCCACTTCCACTTGTCCAGATTCTTCATCGTCTCCTCTGGCCGCCATATCTCTTCGTCTTCCAAAGCATCCGGTCCGGACTTGTGAACGCGTCTCCACAGCTCAAAGTCAGGGTTGGAGAGCCGAATCTTAGAGCTCACGAAAGCCAAGGCGTCCAAGAGAGGATAGCCTTGATACTTCTCCTTCAAATCTGAAAAGATGAGGTAGTTCGGGTAGCATTGCAGAGTAGTGTCAAAATGAATAGGAAGCCGCTCCTCAAGTTCTGCGACACTTGTCTTCAACACTACCACCGTCTCGTTGGCCCCTGGGAGCTGCGAACATGGTAAAGCACGATCTGACTTGTTTCGCTGCGGCTTGACGGACTGATCGCTACTCTGGCCGAATATAAGATACCACAGAACGCCGAGCGTGAGTGTCAGAGCCAATAGTTCCACTAGTGACTTTGGGCGCGGTGCTCGAAAATGCATGCTCGTAAAGAAGGTATAGCTGCGAAACCACTCGTCGCGACTTCCTACCTCTGCTCTACGACTCCCACTATCCCACGGTGATGAACCGAGGCTGCAGTTGACAGCAGGGTAGAACGGAAACTTAAACTTCGTGACATTCGCTATTACTCTCAAAAGCTCGCATGCATCCAATCCATTGATGATGGCATTCGCTCAGGCGAAGGCCATGGCAATGCAGAAGTGGCAGAAGTGCACATGGTGGACTATCATGCAGTGTAGTAAGACTGGTGTCATCACTGAGCTCAGCCAAAGGACCGGGGCTGCAATAACGCGCATAAAAGAGCCGAATCGGGCCTTTAGCCTGATATTTGAGCCTGCTGGTCATCAATTGTCAGCCATTTTGATAGCATCACACGAGCAGGACAATTCACCTTCTACACGCTTCGAGCTTTGGAGCTAGGAAGCTATATAAATTGTGAATCCTGGCGGTAAAGTATCTTTAATGTCTCCTAAAGAACAGCAATCAGCGTCCACGCAGTCCACGAGCTCTATAACAGTTTCCTTCAAAACAGCAGCAGCTCTCGTAGCAGTGCTCGCATTCATACTGGCGTTCTATAACCCATTGAAAACAGTTCTACCTACTCTTTCCACGAAAATCATTCCGGCGGCAGCTCTCAACCCCAGCAAGCGAGCAATGGCAACGACCACCACAACGACAGCAGCGAACGGCACTTCAGACCTGAAAGTCGTCAAGCGGCCCTGGAATGCCAGAGGCCATGCTGATCACGGCTGGCTTTACACCTTCCATACATTCTCCTTCGCCAGCTACTATGATCCACGATACGAGTCCTTCGGACCTCTCCGAGTAATCAACGAAGACAGGGTTGAGAGAGGCACAGGCTTTGGAACCCACAGCCATGCAGAGTTCGGTATTTGGTCATACATCGTCAACGGCGAGCTCGAGCATAAAGACAGCATGGGCAATCTCGAAAAATTAAGACGAGGCGAAGTTCAATTCACCAACGCGGGTACAGGAATACGGCACTCCGAGTACAACAGAAACAATCAGGAAGATGTCCATTTCTTGCAAATCTGGGCCAAACCAAATATCAGAGGCTTGAAGCCTTCATATTGCACCAGGAAATATACCGACGAGATGAAAACAGACAAGCTCGTGAGAATAATGGAATCGACAGACAGGCATAGCGGGAAAGATGGTGCTACAGAGCCTATCGCGATTCATGCGGATTTGAGCATGGATGCGAGCATTCTAGCACCCGGAAAGAGCGTGGAGCATGAGCTTGTGAGCGATGGGGACCGCAATGTATATGTGCACGTTGTTATGAGTGATCGCAAACAGCCGAAGAGTGGTGGTGCAAAGATAGAGGTTGGAGGTGTTGAGATTGCGGAAGGTGATGGAGCTTTCGTGAAGGGTGCAAAGGCACCAGGTAAGATTGAGGTCAAGAGTGTTGGAGATAAGGCAGCTGAGTTCTTGTTGTTTGATATGGGAGAGCAATAGTCGACAGTCAAATCGATACAGAAATTTATCTCTCCATATGCGTGCCTTTGTGCATTCTTCGCTCGCTCCGCGATAGCTGTGTTCTCGGAAGCATCTGTCCGTGAGGCGACTAGCATAGCTGTGACCAACAGACAGAGCTGCTCAGTTACAGAAAAGGTGAGTTTCTTTCATCTGAGAGCATTTTGGCAGGGCCCAGCACATGTCTGTTTTCTGTAAACACAAGGGACACGGCCTTCAAAGCACAGAGATCTTGGCACTGAAAGCTGCTTGCCGATGTTTCCTGCTTTTCCGAGTGGCCTTCTCTTCTCGCATATCAACAACAATTGAACTTTCTCCATCACGGCTGACGACAATCTCATAGCCCTTGCCGATGATAGTCTTGTTGCACTGACCAAAGGAATACATTTGATAGGCTCAAGAATCTGCGGCCGTCCTGCGATGGTTTCAGCCCATCTTGGCCTACACCTTCGACCCACCTCGGCAGCAAGATAGAATACATTAGCCACTGTCACGGACGCTCGAAGCACTCTATCGTGACGACACAGCCAGTTTTACACGTACAACAAGTGGCCGGGTCCCTTGCCTGCGCGACAATAAGTTGTAGGGATCTCAGCGTGGCTGCTATGCCAAGAGAGACCGCGCGTATGAAACCACGCACAAGCACAGCGAAGACTTCCAAGCTATACCTCAAGCACACCTGGGGGATGCGACGAACGGTCTCGCTGATGCAAGGCTGGCCTATGAGCTTGCGGCTGATGACTTCGTAAGGACTTTCGCCTCTGGCTAGCCGACGTTCTTGCCCACCTGAACCGAGTGGACGCTCGGATGGGCTTTGCACACTCTGCATGCCGAACGAGACGATGCCGTGTCAATGGTATGGCTCGGTGAACATTCGACCGCTGTACTACTGGCGTTTCAAGCAGAGGATCCACTGTAAACGCCATTGAGAGAAAGATCGTGAAGCAGAGAACGGTAGGCCCAGATCTATATAACTTCTACTTCAGTCGCTTTCCTCCGACCAGATCACTCATGAACGCCCCTATCCTCCTCATTAGCACTACAGCTCTTTTTCTCAGCCTCACTCTGACAAAATGGTCCAATTCACCAAGATCGCTGCACTCGCAGCAGCATGCATAAGTCCAGCACTTGCTCATCCAGGCGAGAAGCACGATCACCAAAAGATCCAACGCGAGATCATTGCTCGTGAGCATTGGGCACAACAAGGAAAGCGCGCTCTCGACTCCTGCTCCAACACTGCTTCTGCTCGTCGCTTTGCTGCACGAAATGTGAAACGTCGGGCCAAGACAGCTCGTGAGCTGCGCGAGAAGCGAGGCATCACTGCTCCAGGCAAGACCGTGAAGCGGGCTACATACTTGGAAAGACGCAATGCAACGGACCTCGCCAAGTGGGAAGCCATCGACCACAATCGCACCGGTACCTACGACTTTGACGCTGCAACTCCAGAGGCCGAAGTCTTCGAAGGCGTGACCTCACCCATCCTTTCGCCAACTATCACGGATGGACCGTACTACGTGTGGGGGGAGATGATTCGCTCTAATGTCGTTGAGTCCGTCTACTCGGATGGCATTCCGTTGCATCTCGAAGGTGAGCTCAGCATCTGATCAGCTAGGAGCACCCTATGGCTAACCAGCTTGCAGTCCAGTACTACGACATCGAAACTTGTGAGCCGATACCGAACGTCTACGTCGATATCTGGAACGCAAACGCCACGGGCGTCTATTCCGGAATCAGCACATCAGGCAATTATGCTTCAGGCGGCTACAACTCGACCTATCTGCGAGGTGTTCAAGGCTCAGACGAAGACGGTGTCGTTGTCTTCGACACAATATTTCCAGGTCACTACGATGGCCGTGCAACCCATACACATCTGCTGGCACACATGAACGTCTCCGTCCTACCAAACAACACTCTGCTCGTCGACACCGGCACAGTCACTCACATTGGTCAACTTTTCTGGAACGAGGTACTCCGCACCGCTGTTGAGGAGACAGAATACTACTCTGGTAACACTCAAGCCGTCACGAGTAATGCTGATGACATGTGGTCCGTCCTCCAGGCAGATTCTGCTTACGATCCATTCCCTGAGTTCATCTACCTGGGTGACTCGATTGAGGACGGACTTTTTGCTTGGAAACAAATTGGTCTCAATACCTCTGCTGACTGGACTGACGATGACTATTACAGCATTGCTGCATACATCCAGGCTGATGGTGGACATGCGAATGCGGATAGTGGATTCATGGGAGGCGGTGATGCTGGCAACATGACTATGAGCGGTGCCATGCCTTCTGGCACTGCTCCACCGTCGTAGATCATGGGGCTTTCCAATGGACAGCGCAGCTCGAGAGAACTTCGCGAGCGAGACCGTGAGATAGATATCAAATCGACAGCTCTTTCATCAAGATCTCATCCAACGTCTACTTCCGGAATCTCAAACAGCCCTTTGCCTTCCACCTGAAAGCAGTGGGTACAAGGGCCAGCAATGGTTCAAACGATAGGCATTCCGCGACACCACGCCGAGACGGTGCTGCCGTCTCTGACACTGCTGGCTCTCTTCACCAGTGGGTTAGGAGCCCCGCCTTGTACACAAAAGCATACTCGCAGTACGAAGTCCTGTATCCAGCCTGAGTTCAGCGAACTTCAGTGTGATTCGATACACAACAAGAGCCTCGACCAATTCCTGATGATGGTCTCGACGTAAGTTACCTTTCAGTTGCCATATGCCTCCTTAGGAAACGCATCCCACTCCTGCTTGAACTTGTAAGCACTCTTGCCGGCCCAAAGTGGTCCCGGACGACGACGGCCAGTGAACTCCATGCTCTCGTTGAAGAGTCCATGGAATGTGCCACGCACATTGCCATTGCCGTCGAAAGCGATCTCACCAAAGCAGCCCTTTCCGAATCTCAGGCCACCCTCCCAGCTATCCCTCGCACGCCAGCCGAAGCTCACAGACCTGGCAAAATCGATGTCATCCATCTTGAGATTGCCAGATTTCATTGCGATCTCGAAGCTGCCCCAAGTAATTCCGCTCTCATTGTCGACGCAGATGAAGAGACGGAAGTTGTCAGATTCTTCTGGGAGCTGCTCAGCTACTTGAGGGCAGGACATGGTATAGACGCCAGTGATGTTGAGTTGTCGCTCGGATATGTCGGCTCGAGTGTCCATGGCGTCTGGGTCGAAAAGATAGCCTTCGTGCTTGATGGGTGAGGCGCGCCTGATCGTGGGCGTACTCCGAGGTGCGGTCGACTCTCGTTAGATTGTGGACGTGCTTCGAGGCGCGGTTGACTCTTGCTTGATGGTGGGCGTGCTCCGAGGTGCGGTTGATTCTCGCTTGATGCCGAGTTCCTTCTTGACAACAGACTCCTTCTTCACTGAAGCTGAAGCTGAAGCTTTTGGCGTTGCAGATGAGCGTTGAAAGACATTCTCTGGATCATGATATGGATCTTGTCGAGGACCACCTGGAAACTCCTGGTAAGATGGGCCACTCCAGGGTGCTGACTTGCGAGCGGTCTGCTTTGTGCGACCAGACGACGGAGTCTTGGTAATGCCTGCGCTTGTAGTCATGGTACTAGCTACCGCTTTGGTCGCTTTCGTTGCAGGGGTCTTGATCACCCGCTTTAGAGTCTCGACTTTGGCACGCGCTGTCTTCTGCGTCTTGGACGATGCGGCTCCAGCCTGATCGATGTCGATGGAAATGTCGCCGACTTGAACACTGACTTTGGTCTTCTTCGCAGAAGACTCGACATCGTCGTCTCGTGCCCTCTTCGTGCCCTTTCCAGAATCCGCTTTTGAGGCTCTACGCAATGCCGCGACGTACTCCCTTTTCATGGAGCTTTCCATATCAGCCATGTGGGCCGGCTGAGCCTTCAGCTTGCCATGGGTCAGCCGTGATCGAGGAATGTTCAATGTTGATGATATGTCAAGCACACATGGGAAATGCGACGAACGGTTTCGCTGGAGAAGGACTAAGCATCTTCTCATTCATGTATGGCATATAGCCACATTTCTACAGAATTCTCAATCCTGTGTAATTCATTCCTGGCCTGGCTCACCAGTGTTGATCGCATCACGATCGCGACCAGCGGTCTCCTCATCCTCCTCAATTCTTCTCTCCCAATCAATTCGCTCATAGTATGGCTTCAGTACACTCAGATTGAAAGCCAGAGAGAATTTCTTGTGTAAACCGCACTGTGGGCGGCCTGGACGGGCAGTGCGATCAGTAACCCACCGACCCTCCCCAAATTCGTCTATGGCCTGAGCGGCAGCGGTAGCCATCTCATGGCGGAATTCATGCATCTCCTTATAAGCTCGTGAGACGTGTAATGGATGACGGTTGTCGGGTCCAAGGTACACAATCTGAACACTCTGGTCCTGGAGACGAGCAGCCTCCAATTCCTGACAACGAAGAACTGTATTCCAAAATTCATTCGACGCTGGGGAGGTGTCAGTCTCCCGTGGAATTCTCGAGCTAATGGCCAAGGGGACGTCGCATGGGTCCAGTCCCTTCTTGGGATTTGCTGAACGCTTGCTCGCATCCAGAAGGCGTGCTTGAGACCACTCTGGGTACAAGTCGTCGATAATTCTGAAGTTTCGAAGGTCTTCCTCACCAATGAAGACAAGCGCTTGCGTATGTGTGAATTCGAGTGCGAACATGACGTCGAAATGACATAACATGCATTTGCCTGGCCGATCACAATTCCATGCGAACAGATACCGGCAGAGAATTCGGACGATTGGTTGGGCCAACGCCAGGCCTGGAATGCAGACAGGTCCACCATTGCAGAACGTATCTGCGTAAAGGTCGCAGAACATGCATAAATCCAACACACTAAGGTGCTGATCAGGGTAGACCAAGCGCGCATTCTTGGGAATCGTTGACAAGAATGCATTGCGGGCAGCCTCCTGCAACGAGATGTCCTTGTCGGCACAATTTAATAAATTGCGCAGAAAATTCTTCGAAGTCTTGAGCTGCGATCTCGGAATTTCCGGATACGCTTTGAGCACAAGCTCTTCTTTTGATAATTCAGAGGTGCGGCTGCTGCTGGTCGTATAATTCGAGGGAGCCTTTGACTGAGCTAAAGGCTTGCCATCGGGTCCTGTCAATGCTGTAGGACGGTTACCATCAGGCAGACTAGAATTCGATGGCGGCACCTGGTGCTTGACCTTGGGCCGCTTCGCAGCGTCCTCCATAGCTTGGACTTGCGAGATTAATGCATCAAGCTTGGCTGCGCCATCATTAGATGGATTTGGCGCATGCCGATTTGGTGCGTCGGGAACGAAATTCTCCGCATCTGAATTCATCGGGACGACCTTCTGGTCGAATGGGTAGGGCTAACGGTAATCTGTTAGTAGGTGCTTCACGAATAGCTAGTGAGCAACACTTACCACATCAAATGCACTACGTTCGTAGAACGCGTGCTGGCCCCAAGGGCAATGCTCAGCGGGTGGCTGATACCTCCTCGGCTCCTTTGCAAGCCCCTTGTCTAATTCAACGAAATTCTCAAGTTGTTCTTGAAGAGGTGGGAAGAACATCTCCCACTCCTCGGTACAATTCTCCTCCTCCTTGATGACCTCGATCTGGTCTATAGAGGGTAATTCATCGCCCATTTGAAATTGAGCGCGGTGCTCGTCGCTCATGGCCATGGTCAATGCCACTGGCTTCTGGACGAGTATCTTTCGTAATTCATCGTCTATATCGTCCGGCAAAAACGCGGCCGGATCGATACGCTGGAAAGGGTCAGTAGGCTGGTAGGATTGCAAACATATCTGTGCACACTTACAATTCGATCACCTCCAGTCTGGAGGAATTCGCCTTGAACGGCTCTCAGCCGCCCGGGCTGGTTCTTGAGTTGCTGCAGATTCGACATCTTTATAAGTATGGCGAATGTAGAGAGGAGGAAGAAGGAGAGCGAAGCTCCGCTTCAAGTTCTGTGTGCGCCGCCAAGGCCCTCCGGCCTCACCCGCAGCAAAACAAACACGCGTGTCTCCTCTCCCCCCTTGCAAACCCGACATCCAAACAATAGATACAACGACAAGACTATGTTGGACGTTCTTCTAAGTCCTGCCAGTGCCATCCAGGTCTTTCCATAGAAATCTATCCAGTATTGCTCGAGGCGCTGGGTCTGCAACCAAACCGACAGCAGAGCACAGGCCACTCTTGTTTTATTGCCGCTTGCAAAAGCTCTGAAAATTCTTGGCCAGTCTCAGAGGTGAGAGGGCGCGGTTGCCTGGGGCCGTTGTCACGGAAGCTTGCAACCACTTCTGCTGCACGGTCGATATTGACTGCACCGCTGCTACAGGTGAGTGTCCCGCACCACAGATTCTCTTCGTATCAGTCAGCAACTGCAATCCAGCCGGTAAGGCAATAGAGGGAATGCTCTGGAGACATACAAATGACACAAGTCTCAACAATGACCATGAGAAGATTGCATCTAGTTGTCTCAGTTCACTTGGGAAACGCCCACAATGCTTTCAAGTCCCGACTCGCTCTGCCTGAACAAGTGAACGGCGCTCTCAATGAGCAAGCCCCTGGTCTAATTCTCTTTATCAAATTTGAGAGCACTTATCCTTCTATTATCTCACGATCGCCGCGAGGCACACTACGATCCAGTCTCGAGATCATGCTTTTCAGGTCCTTGGATGCAGTGCAGGCAGGGCTTCCTGAGTTATAAGCTGTGCATCAAGAGACTATCTTTTATGTCTGGTCTTGTTTCTGCTCTTCGCCTAGGTAGACAGAGGATGTCCATGGGTATTGGATCACACATGCTGTTCTACACTTCTTGCGACCGGCTCGGACGTCCGCTATGGTGGTATGAGGTGTAAGCGACACACAGCGATTCGATGGCGGGTCTGCGGAGTTTCTGACATACGACACGATAATCGTAGATGATCACAAAACGATATGTTAAGGCTGTGGTTCGTGGTATGGAGAGATGAAGTCGAGTGTAAGTTCTCCGCGAGCACAAGCTAATGAAACTAAGCCCTACAGCCCTACGCAATCTAATTTCGGTAACAGGATACCCGCCATAAGTTATGGCAGGTAGGCAGATTCTCGCAGCTATACCTTCTTCACGAGCATGCATTTTCGAGCACTACGTCCTAAGTTACTAGTAGAGTTATTAGCTCTAACGCTCATACTCGGCATTTTGTGGTACCTTGTTCTCAGCCAACAAAGCAACTAGTCTGTTAAGCCGCAGCGAAGCAAGATCAACATGCTAGACTTGCATAATCTCCGATGAGAAGGATAGGATATCGAAGAAAGGGAGTTGTGAACGAAAAGTTCGAAAGGGCGACAGTCGCCCTGCAGGGTGAATGGAAACGGAGGAACTTCGGCCGTGCCATCGCATTTAACCGGGGTGCTACGTGCTCGTCGTTGCGAACATATAACAATGAGGCAGGCATTGTACAGCTTTCACCCAGAACATCAGATCGATCAGCAATACCCGACAAGATGGCAGACATCAGTGAGCTTGCAGCACCATCATTGTTCAACACAAGAGGATGGGTAGCTGTTGTCACGGGTGGTGGCAGCGGATTAGGCCTGATAACAGCTCGCAGTCTTGCCGCAAATGGAGTGAAAGTCTACATCACAGGCCGAAGAGTTGAAAAGCTGAAGGATGCAGAGATGACCGACAAAACGAGCGGAGGCTCAATTATTGGCTTCCAGATGGATTGCACCGACAAGCAGAGTATCGAAGATGGCGTTACGACGATTGCAGAAAAGGAGAAATGCATCAATCTGCTCGTCAACAACGCCGGCATCACGTCTGTCAACTATGGCAAGGGCGGCCTACCTAAAGGCAGCGTCGAGAACATTAGCAAACAAATGATGAGCAATCAAACCTTCGATGACTGGCTGAATGTCTACAAGATCAACGTCGCCAGCTACTACTTCACCTCCGCAGCATTTTTACCTCTGCTCTGCGCTGCTCGGGATCATGGATACTCGGAAGCTGGATCGATCCTGAACATTTCCTCGATTTCTGGTATCACCAAGGAAAGCCAGAACGGACAATTCTCTTATAACGCTTCGAAAGCTGGGACCATCAGTTTGACAGAACAGCTCGCTGTCGACTTCAAGCGACCTGGTATCGAGGTTCGTGTGAACACGCTGGCACCTGGCTACTTCCCATCCGAAATGACACCAATTGCAAATGATGATGGCCAGGCCAAGGAACACTTCCGGAGACATGATGGGTGGGGGATTCCGTTCGGTCGAGCTGGTCATCCACGAGATTATGCACAGGCTGTGCTCAACTTTGCCTGCAATGGATATGTGACTGGATCGACATTGGTAATCGATGGTGGTTGGTTGCTGGCCCATGCTTAGAGGCCGGTATTGTTTGGGCTTAATGTTAAGGGTATGAAGTAACGTCCATAGCCGTCATGCATATCAGATAGCATGCTTGATCTTAAAGCAGACTCGATGCAAGTCCGTGCCTCTCCTTTGGATCGCCTCTCACAGCCAAGCGTGCTTCTCCGTGTGCTGTAATTAGTTAGCCAAGCAAATATGTCTGCGCCGATGACTACATCGCATTCTGCTGCGGTAGTGCCGATGCTCTGAGGAGCTGCAAGTACCTGAAAGGGAATGCTCTCTTGAAAGTTTGTATGTAGCAACGACCAGCCTGGTGGTAGGCAATGTGCACGGCTAAACATTGCTGCGGCGGCTTCAGCAGACAACCTCAGAGGCTCCGAGCGCTTGTCCTTGTCATCACCTCCTCAGCTTCGCTCTTTCTAGCGCACATTGACAATGGTAGAGCGCCATGTCCTCGACGATTGCGGTGCCTTCCTTGATGTGCCCGATGAATGCCTTTCTGAGTATTCTCGAGTAACATGGGCGGCTCGAGACTCGGGTGCTGAGGTGCCACGCGATGAGGAGCTTTGCTGTTCAGCGACGAGGCTAATACCACTGGAAAGCTATGTATCGCCTCTGTTGAGCCCAGCGGTCAGGATTTCGCGTGGTAGGAGGTAGAGGGACTTGGTAGCGCCGGGTTGTTGTTTGAACTTTGGCCCTTGCACTTTCCGTCGGACCAGACTCCGACCTCATCTCTCCCCCTCCGCCAGCAGCGACGAGGCAAGCACAACCACTGTTCGCAACCTGCAAACTTGACCTCAGACTTCGGTATCCAAGAGCTTGCGCGAGCTTACGCGTTATGCCATCAGCAAAGGCACATCATGGCTTTACGATCGCAGCGGCTTCGGCAAAGCGAGCGGCAAGATGATCCATGAGTATGCCACCAGCCTGACATGCTACCCGGACAGCGACACCCGCATGACATAGTATGAGCTATGTGCATGCCACTGGCATGGACTCATGACTGCAACTCCCCCCTGGACAGACCATACGGCCAATAAATGCCTCACCGCGTTCCACGTCGAGCACCTCATGCCGAACACCCCTGGCCATATAGCTCGTACCAGGCCTTTGACCCCGATTGGAAAAAGAGTTGGAAACACTGCAGTCAGCGCAGCAGTTCATAACGTGTGAACGCGTTCGATCTGAAGAAGCGCCTGCCCTCACGAAGCCACACAATGCTCGAGTCTCCGTCGAGTACATGAATGGTACCACAGCAGTACATTCATCTGGATTGCACGTCCGAATATAGTCTTCATGACGAATTCACCTACCGGACCTTTAAGGCGGGATTATATCAGATCATGCTCAGTATAGCGGACGGGATGTGATATCTGGCGTGTCGTTGATACTGCATGGTCTTGCCTTCTTCTAGGGCCAGGGAGCGAAGGCATCTGTTGATCCGACATACTGGGAGACTGAGATCGGTATGCAGCTTAGGAACTGCTGCGGCTCGGCCGTTGCAATCAAGTCCATAGGCATGATTCTCCCGGATGAACATACCCCATCACGGCTTATCAGGTTTTCGATCCCGATATTGCCAATGGCAAGCAAGGAAATGCTTCAGTTCTGGGAAACGAGAGCCATGACTAGACTTGGTCTTCTACTTCTTTTGCGCAGCGTATACTGCCCAGTGGCAAGACCTGCTTCGAACGCTGCATTCAACGCGCTCCGGACCCATTTCCGAGGTGCATATTCCATCGGATTACAGGCCATGGCTCTGTCAGGAGTACTTTGAGACTTGCCTCGTACCCGAGCAGAGTCATGTATCAGAGAGTATCATGCCAGCATCATCGAATGGCACTTTCACATTCACCTTAGGGAATCAGACGATGCTCCTTCGCTCCGCGCATGCCGAGCTGTTGTCGGAAGAGCTACAATCATGTCAAACGCCTTCTGGGGCAGCATATCCGGGCTGATACTGGACTATGATTGCTTGCTGGTCAGATTGGCAAACACGGTCCAGCTCCCAGCTTGCAGATCGCCCCGTGCCGCGAGGAAAACGTAGTGGCAAGTATAGTTCGAGCAGGCGGCCTAGCAATGGACCGCCGCCGTTCATTTGCTGCTAAAGCTTGTGATGTTCCAGACGCTGTTTCTTGTGAGAAGTCTCACGCTGGCGCTGCTCTTTGCGCATTCTTTCCTGGTGTGATGTTTTCTCAGCCTGCTGGTCTGGCTCCGAGAGACACGCACAGCGCTGGTATGGCGCTTTTGTGGGCTGTGCGATCTCCTTGCGCGTCTCAGAAGAGCAGTCGGCTGATACTCAATGGTCGAAGTTCGTCTTGCACCCGCAGAGAGTGTCATTCTTCTTTCTCCTCCGCGTGTATGGCGACTCTGCCGTCGCGTTAAGCCTCGCGTACCGTCGGCTCGTTGGTGGAGGCGGAGCACCAAAAAGTATGCTCGATCCAGCCGTGCCCGGTGAGGTTGGAACGGTGGGTGCAGCGACGCCTTCCTTGCCTCTCGATGAGGGTTGCCGGTGATCTTGCGGATCCTGTCGTCAGATCGCTTTCGATGGCTGACCTTCAGATGGTCGTGGTGCTGGTCACAGGCCGCTCGTGGTAGATGGATATTACGCTTTGTCGATGCTGGCCGCAGAACAGGCCTGGTGATGCCTGTCTACACACCGTCAGCTTCTTGCGCCTTGGATAGACCATTGATGCGTCTGCAGTTGTGCTTCGGTGACTCTTCAGACGTGCCGCTGTTGTCGATGCGGACTGCTGCGCTGTCGATGGCAATACAAGGCAACCCTCTCGCTGCCCGCTCTCAGTGGCAGATGAGGCGAGGCCATCTGACACTACTACTCTAAGCCGCTTCGCGAGCACGTCGCCGTTGCCGTCGCGGCTGGCAGTCTTCACAGCAAACACAAACAATGCTTGACACAGCGGGCATGACGGCGATCACGACAGTAGACAAAGGCAACAGAGGGGCGGCGGCGATACACTCAACATGGAACGCGTGACAAGGTTGAAGACTCTTCTCCAAGCAGCTGCGAAAGGCAACAACATGATGAAAAGTGGCTTGTTGGCCACCGTCCTAATGATCGTTGCTCATGGAATGACACAAGGTCGAGCAGATCATCTCTGTCAAGGACTTTGACCTCATTCTGTCTAGGTGTAGCAGGCCTCAGGGGTCATGCTAATGGATGTAGCAGACCATGGAGAGACCACACCAAACGGCAGCGCAGGTGAGAGAAAAAGAGAAGAAGTTTGCAGCGGAAGTTCGCCTTTTTGATCTCGTGGAGCTCGGACCACCTTTGTCAGCCAGCAGCATTGAGACCGGCAGCAGTAGTGCTGGTCACAGAGCTTGTGCGTGATGACGGCGGTAGTAGGACTTCGATGCTCTACTGAGGCTCTGCCGCAGCTCAGGCCTCTCCCCCAGCTCCCGAGGCTCCACCATGGTACGGCAGAGATACTGGGAAGGTCAGGACGGTCGATTGAAGGCCATAGAGCTACGCCTGATCTCGAACGGGAGACTGTTTCCAGAGAAAAATTGATTGTCGAGACGTTCGTGGCAATCTGCCGTATGCCGCCGCAGCAGTCCACCAGAATCGCCAGCACAAGCTCCGCGCCTCAAATCCACCACTGTTGCCCAACGAATTCTGTGGCGAGTTTCATTCAATTGATGTTTGCACTGCGAACTCCTCCTGGCACTTCCACTCCGCGTTTGGCCGAAAGCTCCGCTCCTCGTGGCGAAGCTGTAAGATGCGTAGAGATCACACCTGCGGAGGAGTATGATAGGCTTGGAGCAAGTGCTCTCGTTCCAGAGGCTTGTAGATTCAATGGGTGAAGCAGAATGCCTGAAATCGTTTCTCCTATACGGGCTTGAGGCGGAACAGACGATTCAGCCAGCACATCATAACTATGCAGCGCAGTATAGCGTGTCTCGGCATACTGTTGCCGGAGGACAATGACCTTGTGTCTCTTCTGGGCAGCTGCTGTCTTGCTATCAATGGCCATGAAACAAAGGGCAACATTCACATTCATTGTTGCGCCAAGAACAATGCTTCACTAGCTTCACATGCGATTCACCTTTCGCAGTGAGCGCAGGTATAAAAGCACATGCTCGCGCCAAGAGTCCTTCGCTGTGCTCATATCACAAGACACAGGCTCGACCTCAGAAACAAAGCCGCATTTCGACACCACACTGTCTTCCACACGGCCTTTCCAACACACTTCGAGACGCGTCTTCAACTGTTTCAGCACCGGCACAATGCTTCTACCAAGCATTGCCTCGGTGCTCCTATCGCACTCGATACACTCCGAACAACCGGCCAGCCCGACACAGTATAGCGCCATGTCTACAGCCATGTCACCTCGCTCTGACCTAACAGTGTCAACTGATGGTCTCTGCTCTGGCGAGCAGACCTGCCTCGGCAGCCAATTTGGCGAGTCCTGCAGCGAATGGGGCTATTGTGGAGATTCTACAGACTCAGCCTACTCTGGTGAAGGTTGTCAGCCAAGCTTCGGAAAGTGTGCAGATTCTAGTACTCTCAGCGTCTCGGCATCACAATCAACGGTCTCGCTGTCAACTTTCTTGACCGTGACCGTCACAGCCGGATCTGCTTGCACTGCATCTGGAACCACTTCTCTGCAGTCATCTTCTGCACCGCCAGCTACTGCGCCCGAAGCCACTTCGCTATCGACACCCTCAGCCCCGACCTACGCCACCTCTTCTTCAGCTGCTGCACCACCAGCTACATCAGGACTGTCCTCTGACTCTGTGCAGTATACAGAGTATCTAGGCACCGGCGAGCCGAACGAGGGCTGGCCCACTGAAAGCAGCTGGTTGTCTCTGGATCAGCTCTTCGAGGTCAACAAGAATCTCATGTCGACTTCTTGCAAGCAGTGGAACGTGGCTGACAACTCTGCTTCGGAAATCGCAGACATCAAATCCAGCATCGAGACAGTTTCAAAGAGCAGCAACATCGACGCGCGCTTTATCCTTGCTATCATCCTTCAAGAGAGCAATGGCTGTGTTCGAGCTCCGACCACCACTTACAGCGTCTCCAATCCAGGACTCATGCAGTCGTACCAAGGCACTGGAACCTGCAATCCTGGTACAGCAGCCGCGCCCCAGCCAGTCAACCCTTGCCCAGCCAGCGAGATCACGCAAATGATCAAAGATGGCACCGACGGAACTGGCGAAGGCACAACGAGCCTGACCGCAGCCCTCGCCAAGGCCGGCACCAGCGACTTCTCGAAATACTACAAAGCCGCACGTATCTACAACTCAGGCTCTGTGGACGTTTCTGGACTGCTTCAAGATGGAGTTGCGACTCACTGCTACTCGTCTGATGTTGCCAATCGCTTGCTCGGCTGGAGCGCAGCACCAAGCAAGTGCACCTTGAACGCATCCTGAGGACGTCGATACAAGGCATGAGATGGACACTATCTTGAAGGGAGCTGGTTTCTCATTTTCAATACACACCATCAACGGCCTAGGGTTGGCGAGATAGATGGAGCGCATGGGATGTGAATTGGATCATTGGCATGGAAAATGCCATTCACATGCTGCATATGGGATACAATGGAATGATGAGGATACTCGAGCATCATAGAGGTTAGAAATGGGAAGATGGGTTGTGATTATGCATATTTCAAGTCTCAATGAAACTTAACGAAGGCAAATGTTTGATGTATGTTCAATGGTTTTGAAGAAGAGGAACGGCACCCAGCTATCTGTGTCTTCGGATCCAGATGAATTGGAACAAGGCTCTCTCGTGTGGCTTGCGAGCCCAGCCAGTGAGTAGAAGGGCACATAATTTCGGAAACGTACGATGTTTTGAGTATGGTCTGCTTGTAATGCGAGTGGTCACATCTATAGCCACGTAGGAGGCACTGACCGTTCCCGACTCGGGTCACGGGCTAGAGCAGCGAGCAGGGAAGCATATGATTTGGTGTTGCGAGACATTTTGAGAACGTTCTCTTCCGATTGTGAATATTTATATCTATGCACGTAATACTGCTCTTCTCCTCTCCTTGATTGGAAAACTCACAAGAGCATGCTAGAGAAAACTATGACCATCCATTCCCCTCTGACGATAAGAGTCAATGATACGACTCTCGAGCCTGCTTCCAGCATCCCATTCGTCACCGCCTTGGGGTCTTGAATAGACTGACGAAGCGACGACTCGACGTCCGTGAGGTGCTCTGGGCATCGGAACTTCCTCGCTGCGGAGACTTAGCAATGACGCTCTCTGAGAGAGATACTCGTCTTCGGCGTCGTGAAAGTCGAAGGAAGACACTTGGTTCTCTGCAGGTGACTGGAATCTCGTGGCCATTAGCGTTGATGCTTCTGCTTCAGAGTAGAATGAGGAAGCCACTCGAGGGTTCTGCTCTGGACTTGGGTCTCGGAATGCAAGAGCAGGAGCTTTACCTTTGGTTGCAGCAATGTTCAAGGGCGCTGGAGCAGGGTGTCTTCCAGACTGAGTCTTGGAGGAGCGAAAGCCCGCAGTAGTTGGTGTTCGATCTTGCTCGTTCTCATCCGCGAAAGGATTTGTCGAGTACTTATGATAATCACGCTCCGGCGGAACGTAAGGAACTGTCGCAAAGTTAATGCCCATCTTAGTCTGAGCGACAAATTCTTCAATCATGCGAGTCCTACTGTCTTGTCTGCTGTGCTTTTGCTTGCCATAAGCAGTCTTGGCAACGAATCCCTCGATCATCTTTGACCGGTCGTCTTCGCTGTTGCTCTCAGGCGAGAGTTGGTTTAATGCAACGGCGAGATCGAACATAGCTGTGACGGGAGCTTGCTTCTGGTAGGAAAACTCTACAGATGCTTTGATCCATTCTTCCATGAAGAGAATTCGGACGCTCTTTCTCCAATTCTTGGGCTTGATTCGTGAGATGATTAGACCACCGAGAGCGACTAGCGTCGGCACATCCTTGGCAACGAGAGCAAGTTTACAAGCTGCACACTTGTGCTCGTGGTAAGTGAAGTCAGTGGGGTCTCGAAGGAAGGTCTTTCGGAAGTCCGCAGCCTTGGTCCAAATGGCATTGACCTCCTGTAAAATGAAGTATTGCTCTCCCAGAGGCTCATGCTTTTGGGCTAGACTGGGAGGGTAGACCTCGTCCTTGACAACCTCCAGGAGGCTCATGATCGGTAGAGGATTGATTTTGTGGTGGCGAGAGCAGAAAGTAGAGAGCTTTGGCAACTTACATCTCAGATGTGGTGGTAGGGCTCCGATGTTTTCTTTTAGCTCAGTTTCGTAAGCATCGTATGATGAAGTGTCTGGCTGAGGCGATACTTTGAACAATGGTGCGATTTTCTTGATATCGTCAGGCGACAGGTCGGTGTATTCTTGAGGAGGGAAGTTTTCGCGGTGGTGTCGCCGCACGGGAGGTGTTGGGCTAGAGCCTGGTAAATGCATTTTGTCAGATTGCGCGATGTGGTAATAGTTGGAGACGTACTTCTTGTGAGATTTGAAGAACTGCCTGCAGTCCTGGGTCAAGTCGAGTCAAGAACTGTACGTGAGATTTCTGGGACTGTGTGAGACGGTGGGTGTAAGATATATGGCGTTGTCTCTGAATACAATCCATTATGTGACGACAAAGCCCCTTTGTTTCGCTCCGTGACGTTCTTTCATCTTTGCTTTGTTCGTAAATCTGCTCCGACCTTTGGACTATCCTGTGCTCGGTATCGTATAGTTCTGGTAAAGAAGCTGCTAATTATGTCGTGAGACATGCCGCCGAAACATTCGCTTGAACGCTAGAAGTACAATTAAGAAAACAGACATTGATCCAGATCTGAGCCAGTCTCGAGGACGTGATCCAACCGGACACGTTCAAGATCGCTTGCGGTGGATGGCAGTTCCGATCGAGAGACGCGTGGTGGGTTTCGTGCAGAGAAAGCAAGTGATAGGACCTGCTGTCGGATCCACTCCAATACAAGCTGCGTGACACCATTGTGTGCAGCTCTTGCACTGGACCATTCGCCCATCGTCACTATTGACTCCACAAGTGCATCGAACTTGCCGATGCTGTGAAGGTCGATGTAATTCAAGGAATCTTGGGCCCTGCGGATGGGTTGGCGAGATGCTTTGTTGCTGTTCCATCGACATGATGCTCCATCGACGATTGTGTGCATCCAGGTCGCCAGCGGAAGACAGATCTAGACCTCTGGTGAAGTCTTCGGACCCAATGATAGACTGACGACGATCTTGGGCCACGTCCATTGGCGCTGTATCGATGGATGGAGCAGCAGAACTGGCAACACGTCTAGATCCGCTGCGACTAGGTGTCTTCTTTCGCAGGCTTCCGCCTCGTCGAAGCTGCGCAGCTGCCGCTATAGCAGCCCTCGAAGGCGTGACTTTCATCGAGGCGGACGATGAAGATCTAGGTATGGTAAGACCGTCAAGGTTCTCGATCGGTGGGTCGAGCTTCGCCGCTTTTGGATATCTTTCTTCACCGCGCGCAAAGCTAAACGAGGATGCTCTGCTTGGCGTTTCTTTCTCTTCCTCTGACTCGGCGTCGCTGGAGTCGCTATCAAACAAGCCAGGATACCGCGATCTAATTGCCTGCGTTGGACTGTCTTCGGGGCGGGGAGCATCTGGACGTACTACTCTTGCTCGACCATTTTCGTCGACTGTCAGCACAACTTTAGGGCGGGAGTTCCTGGCTTCATGGGTCGACCTGAATTCGGAAATTGACCCTAGCAGGGATTTGCTCACTCCAATGCGCTTCAGAGGTGATGCCGTTCGTGGAACCTGATTAATGCTGCTGCTCTTGATAGGTGTATCTCGGCTGAGCGCAGATTGCGCAAGTTGAGGTCTCGTTGTACCTGTAGTATTGCTTCTGTGAAGTGGTGGTCTTGGCGCAGTAGAGGTCGAAGCCTGTGATGAGGCAGTTGCAACGGTAGAGATTGAGTCGGCAGTAGCTACCGTCTCGGAACGCTTGTGTTCAGGTTTTGGTGGCTTCTGCTGACCAGTGCCGCTGTCCTTACGATTTGTGGCATTCTTCTTGGTAGTGCTGCGTGGCTTTTGCGTTTGCTCGACTGCAGCTGGCTGTTGAGGCTGGACAGGACGAATTGGCGAGCTGTACACGAGCGATGGATCGACGCTGGCAGTAGTCATAGGTGGCGCTGGGACCGAGCCAAGTTGCACTGCAGATGAAGGTCGCTGCACTGCTGCCTGCACAGGGAAGCTGGCCATTGCAGGGGTGTTGAAGCTGACTGGTGGGGCACTACTTTGCATATTTGGAGGCATAGTGCCGGCAGGCCACTGCATCTGTGGTGAAGAAGCTGGAGCAAAAGGATCGTCTAGCGTAGGTCGTGGCGGTTGCTGATGCTGGTACATCTGAGGACTTGTAGTCTGATCCCACAGAAGTTGGGTTTGAGGATAGACCGGTGCTGATGCAGGGCCGAAGTTGCCGAATTGATAGACATCCGGTGAGAACTGTAGCTGCGGAAACTGCATGCCTGCAGCCATATGTGCTGGAGTATTGGCCTCGTTTAGTGGTCCCTGCTGCGGTGTAGCAATTCTTCTCGACGCTATGGTCGACGGAGTGCCGAACGCAATCTGTTGTGGCTGTGGCCTTTTGACATGAGTTCCCCTCGTTGGCGGTGGAGTCTGCATCTGAGTCGTATCGTAGGCCATCATTTGGCCAGGGTGTGCCGACATGACCTGGCCATTGACATATACCGGGCTGGTCATTTGAGGCTGATATCCTGCTTGGCTTGGCGGAGGCATCGCTTGGCTACTTGAAGCACCACCGGAGGCTTGCATATGTGCATAATAATTGGCACGCAACATGTCAGACGTCGATTGTTGGGCCTGGATCGGCGTCATTGTAGCAACATCTGGCTGCCGGGGCGTATATGAGGGCATCTGTGGTGTGGTGAATGCGTCCTGGAAGTGGGACTCAAAAGACATGGTTTTCGGCGTTTGGAAGACATTTTGGTTGTACGAGGCGCTGGTCGGCGTCGCAGTGGGACTGGGGAAGTTCCACTCGACAGATCTGAAGTGATGGTGAGCATGGGAGCAGCGATATAGTGCTCGTTCGGGCTCGTCCTACCCATTATATGTGTGGTCGAACTCCATCGCCCTCTGCAAGCAGCGGACGCCCTGGCAGCTCTTGTCCTTATCCCTTGAGCAACTGTACTCGCCCTACGCAAGTCTTAATTCTTCATCATGTGGTTGCAGAAATCGCAGAGCTGTGGAGGACCGGTGAGACGGCGGGCCGGTAGTGTGTGCGGGCTTCGTGCGTGCGTTCGTCCAGGCAACGGAGGGCGATATGAACAACGACTTTCTATCGCAGACAGAATGGAGAGGAGGATTCTTCAGCGCAGCACACGAGATTGCAATCCTCTCTCGGACGGTTGAGCCCGGCGGGCGGGAGACAGAGCGGTGCGAGACTCAGGTCGAGGTGCGGTACACTCGTCCTAGCAACTAGCAACAAATGCAGTTATTCCAAGTCCAACCCAAGTCCAAGGCTGCAGGTACTCTACAGGGAATAGGCTCGCCGAACCCAGTGCATCATTGGTAGAACTTTAGACGCACGGTTACGGTGCCGAGCAAGGTACGACTGCAGAGTCAAAGCATGGCATTCCTCGGTGTACATGGCTCAAAGCTTTATCGCACCCTAGCAATCTCCGCACCCTAGCGGGGGATATGTTTCTCCGGTAACCTGTCGCGTCAAATACCTAAGCAAATAGTTAATAAATGCTATGTAATTCAAATTCGCGTAGTACGCGCCTAATCGCGTCTCCTAAACCTATATCTAAATACTATAATTTATATATTCTAAGTAAAACTATAGCGACGACGACTATAGAGGTACCTACTAGTACTTAGTAGGTATACGATAATACTATACTATTATCTAAAGACGACTTAGCTAACGTAGACGTTATTATAGACTAAGAACCTACTATAGAACGACTTAAATTCTATCTTTTAAAGCCTACTCGAAGATACTTATTTTACGTACCTAGCGCTAATAAGGTATACGATCGATATAGGCGGCGGCGATACTAGTCGGTAGACTTAACTCTATACTATCTCTTACTATAGTCTATTCTAGAAGATATTATTATCGTAGTTAATAATACTACTACGGAAGTAATATTTAAGAAAGAGATAGAATCTAAGGAAGAATTTAACTAAGAATAATATAATCTACTAACTAAGTATAAGTTTAATAACTTCTACGTACTTATAGATTATCTCTAGTAATATATAATAGTAAGAGGCTTCTAGCTAAAGCGATAGAAGTAGAAGAAGACTAAGAATAGTAAGGGTAAGCTATATAAGCTAGAAATTTAATACTACTAAGAAGGATATAATATAGACGATAAACGAGTATAGTAGTAACGTACTATTAATAAGAATAGCGAGTTAATTACTACGATAAAGTACTTATCGAAGAAGCTATATTATAACTAGTATATATTTGCTATTACTATAAGTAGTACTAGACTCTACGATAGAGTAGATTATAATATTAGAACTAGATACGTTAGTAGTACTTATCGACTCTCCTAGCCTTAAGATAGGCAACAATTACTATATAAATATTCTTAAAGCGATATTCTTATATTATCTAGTACTCGTAGTAGATAGTAGACTTCTAATATTATATCTACTATTTATACTTTTAACCTAGTAAACGTTAAGTATATAAAGATTAATACTTACTTTAACTATTAGAATCTAGACCTTCTTATTACTAAGTAAGATATTAAGAATATAGTATAGTAGTATTATAAGGCTTAGTAAGTAGGTAGAATATAGGCTTAACGTACTATCGACTAGCTCTAAGATAAGGACTTTATTATAGAGGCTAAAGTTAAGCCTAACGATAGTAACTAACTAGATAGATTAAGTATAATCTACCCTTAATCTATAGCGATATTCGCTTAGGCTCTAGACGTTCTTATTATTAACGTAACCTTCTATACTAATATCTATAAGTAGAAGTTTATAAACGTAGTCTCTAGTACACTAATAAATAATACGATCTAGTTCTTATTATACTTATTAGATAGTACTAAAGAGTATTATTTTATCTACTATCTTCGCTAGATACGATAGGTC
>KZ107133.1:3278-25736 GCA_000504365.2 Pseudocercospora pini-densiflorae CBS 125139
AAGAGAATATAAGAAAGTATATAGATATAGTTATAGTACTTTATTTAATATTACTACTACGAAGGCAAAGTATTAGCTATAAAGCCGTATACTAGCTATATACTAAGCCTAGCGATAGTAAGGTACTATTTAACTATCCTTAGTCTAATAATATTTATATTTTAGTATATTATAGAGTAGATTAAAAAGAGTTATTTACGCTATTATTTACCTATTTGCGACTACTAGAAGATATATTATCGTTACATAAAGATATTACTAGAATGTTGTGTGAATACCCGACACCGGCTAGGTGCTGGGTGTTCTTGGCAGGTGTCCCCGATCCGTTTTGGTCAAAATTTGATGGAGCTCAATCAATCGCACTTCATCTCCAACCTAAAAAGCAACATCACCTTGTAAGACACCAGGAAGCACGGGGAGAGAGCAAACAGCGCTGCTAGCTGCGTCAGCGCGATGTCCAAGGCCAAGCAGCAGGCATATCAGCGTAGGAACTTCCAGCAAATGGACTTGGAGTACCAAGACTGATGCACTGCAGAATCGCAACATGCCACACAGTATGGATATCCACCACTAAGCTCTGGCTATAGCTCTGCCTCTTTCGCAAGCGGGTTCTTGGTCGGACAGTTGATCTTAGCTTTGATCCTGTTCATGTTCGTCAAATTCTTTATCTTCGGAGAAGCGCCTTCAGCAGATGAGCGTGCCTCTTCCAGAGCGGCAGCCCGCCGCCAACGAACCCTTTCCCACACACGCCCAAGAGCCTTGTCGACAGCCCTCAAACCCCGCCAATCTATGCCAGCAATCCTCAAGCCAAGACTAGAAGGAGGTCTGACAGTGCAGAAAATATTGGAAAAGACATATTACAACGTGCGTGGACACCAACCAGAAAGTCTGGATTGGTTCAATGTGCTTGTCGCTCAAACCATAGCTCAGCTCCGTGCGGATGCGCAAGAGGATGAAGCTGTGCTGGGGAGCTTGACACAAGTTCTCAATGGGTCGAGTAAACCAGATTTCATAGATGAGATCAAGGTCACAGAGATAAGTCTGGGCGAAGAATTTCCCATTTTCAGCAATTGCCGTGTCATTCCTGTTGATGAGAATGGCACTCCGCTCAAGGAACTCACAGGTCAGCGAGGCGAGAGACTTCAAGCGAGGATGGATGTCGATCTTAGCGATGTGGTGACGCTGGGAATCGAGACGAAGCTGGTGCTAAATTATCCGAAGCCTTTCGTGATGGTGCTGCCTGTCGCTCTGGCAGTGAGTGTGGTGCGGTTTAGTGGGACGCTGAGTCTGTCCTTCTCGCCTAGTTCGCAGCCGAATCCTATGCCCACTGATGGACCGGATGTGAGCAGCCCAATGGACGATCTAAAGGAAGCTACCGGTGGCATACAGGGCACGCCAGCAGGCCAGCCTGCGAAGAATGAAGGTCATCCTCTCAACCCAACTGGAAGGAGTCCAACGACTTTGACATTCACATTCCTCGATGACTACCGACTAGACCTAAGCGTACACTCACTAGTTGGATCACGAAGCAGACTACAAGACGTGCCGAAAATCGCACAGCTCGTCGAAAGCAGAATACACCAATGGTTCGACGACCGAGTAGTAGAACCACGCTTCCAACAAATCGTTCTCCCGTCACTATGGCCTAGAAAGAAGAACACTCGAGGCGGCGCAGAAAACGAAACAGCAGTCGCAGACGATGACACCCAGCTGGACGGCATTGCACCGCTCAACACAAAGACATCACAGCCAGCTACAAACATGCCACCTGATTCCCGAGAGCAGCCGAAAGGACTCAATGTCGGCACAGCGGAGACTACTGCTGAACAGCGAACGAGAGATTGGGCTGCTCAACATGCAAGTCCGCAACTCGTTGGGTCGAAGCGGAAGGAGGATATGACCGAGCTTGAATTGGCTGGCCAGGAGATGCGGGAGGCAGAGGAGAGGGATAAGCGGAAGCAGAATCGACAGCGGAATGACAATGATCGAAATGGCAGCTTACGCTTGAGGACGATCCGGGAGGCTAGTCATGATGGTCCTCGGCCTCCATCATGAACTTGGACTTCGAAAATGGTGCTTTGCCAATTAGCGTGGCGTTACCAGGCATTTTGCTTGATACACTCTGGATGGCATCAATCTTTGCTCATGTATATTTGTCTCTTCATCTTTTCAACCACTGGAGAGAGCCGAAATCGACTCACTCATGTACGACGTTGACGAGTCTTCGCAACCTCTCTGTCGCATTTGCAAGCTGCGCCGAAACGAAACCTCTTCATCTTGTGAGGCTAGCATCGCTAGGCACTCTATGATATGCACCACGGTAGACCGGTTGAGCAGGATTGAAGCTCCAAGAATCTGATAATGGAGGAGACAACAGGCTCAGCTCCGATGCGTCAGGTTGAGCCGTTATACCACTTGACCTGCGTTCGAATGAACTCGTTTCTTTTCGCAAATCGCGTTGCTCTGAAAGTGCTGTCAGCATCGGTCTCCCTGACATGAAGTCTTGCTGTCTTACCAATATATGTCTCCCAGGCAGAAAGAAGAGGGAGCAAGAGCAGGATCATCGGGAGCATCTGCCCAAAAGACCAGGTCTCATAGTTCGCAGAAGCCATGTGGAGGGAACAGACCGGTGCGATTTTCGACAAGAAGCTTGGCGCAGACGCAAACCGCTGCGCAATTGATAACGCCACGGACGCGCAAGCGAGCATGATCTGAAGCGCAAATACTATGACTGCGTTTCCCAGAACGATTGTCCAGAAGCAGAACTTGATGAAGTGGCTCAGCTTCGCTTTCCAGGTATCCTTCAACGGCCAAGACAAACCCTTCCAGAGCAAGTTGACACCGAGCCACTTCCGCATATGTCCCAGGATGTTCGACCTCAGCCATCGCTTGATGGATTTGCGACGATGTGGAACGACCTGGAGACCACAAATCCAGAAGATCCAAAGCATGATCAGGATTGGAAGACCGATGACAACTCCTCTCGCTATCATGAGCGTGGTTCGCGACAAGTGAACTCGCAGAATCGGCGTCATGATCAAAACAAATGGTAGCACCAAGTACATTGTCATGCTAGAAGCGAACATGACACTGCCTGTCAACAAGACAGCGAATATCGCGACCAGCGCCAGTCTGAGCCTCGATGTCCACTTATGCTCGGCGAGGTATTTGCGAAGAACCAGTAGACATGCCAAGTGAGCACTACTGGAGCCGCAGCAAAGAAATACTACCAGCGAGAATCCAGCTGAAGGAATGTAAAATAGTCGCATCCAGGTACTGCTCATATCGTCACCCTCTGGAAAGTGTCGTGGAAACAGCTTGATCCAAGCGACGATTAAAAGAGCAAAGCCAGAAACCAGTTGTTGATCCGCAAATCCTAGGACCAGCTTCTCCAACACATCTCGCCACATTTGGAGTCGTCCTCTTCCTATACTTGGACCAGGTAGCATGGCCTTTCCATCAGATCGTCTCCTCAGAGCATACTCGCCGTCAAGCCGATGATCGATTACGGCTGCAGAAACTGAAGCCACTGATGTAAGGAGGATGGACGCTATGAAAGAGCACACAACCTATTGCATTGTCAGTGACCCA
Source organism: Pseudocercospora pini-densiflorae CBS 125139 (assembly GCA_000504365.2). Lineage (NCBI taxonomy): Eukaryota > Fungi > Ascomycota > Dothideomycetes > Mycosphaerellales > Mycosphaerellaceae > Pseudocercospora > Pseudocercospora pini-densiflorae. The sequence continues at coordinate 6,870 of KZ107133.1, forward strand.
CCCACGCACTCGGAATCGCATCAAAGTACCCCAAGACCCGCAACATCTGGATCAAAGAACTTATGGCAGTCACCAGGATGAACCGTGACGTTGTTGATCTCGGCATCGAATGGAAGCATATCAAATAGTACGCCCAGACAGCTGAAGCCACTTCCGGCTGGTGCACACCATTTCGAGTCGATGTCCCAGTTGCTTGTACTCATTTCAGTCGAAGGTGAAGGATTTCACGAACAGCTTCTGCGAACTCCAGAGAATACTGCATGTATATCTGCAAAAGCGGCGGCAACACCATCATGTCTCAGCCTTGCGTCGAAAATAGCAATAATTGCATTGTTCACCGAAGGAAAGTGGTCTCTTATCGAGCCCCACTGGAGGGAGCTTCTGGAGTTCAGCTTGGGTTCGCGTAGATGTTGTGTAACCTCGCTTTTTCGGTAAGCGCGGTTGGAAGAATTGTTGAAGCGCGTTGGACTGAGCGTTGCAGTTCGAACCCCCTCTTCATAGACTATTCCCTCTCCTGCAAACATAGCAAGAAGTTTTTGACGGACTCTGCACGACCGAAAGGCCTTCGCTCTGCGGTGAACATCTACCTCTGCAACTAGTGTCGTAGACCGGACATCGTTGGCGGCATCAAAGATCGGAGCGACGACCGCCAGTCTTCGAGTGAGCCAGGCCTAGAATCCACTCGTAGAGAATTTAATTGCTGTTCTCAATATCTTAAGATGATACATTTTGATCCCAAGTGTAATATAGTATCAGACCTTTTCCCATCGCAGGCGACCTTGGTCCCGCGAAACGCCGCGCTCGTCAAGGTCATGCTGCATGATTCAAATCAACGCCGTTTGCCATGCAAATTGCTTGAAGCCAGATCCATTCAAGGGACAGGAAGCCCTGTCGTGCCTTTCAGGCCTCCCTTCGCATACGCTACGCCAGTATTTGCGTTGCTCACTGTGTCGGTAGCGTTAGTAGCTGTCTTGTGGACTCCGCCAGCGGCATGTGTCGTATTCGACAAGGCATCACCCACATGTTTCTGAGCATCTGAGCCCGTCGTCGACGCAGTTGATCCCTTCTCGCCTTTCGAATCATGATTTGCAGGCTTCGTGTAGCGATCATTGTATCCTTCGATGCCCTTCTTGGCATTCTGAGATCGTGCGCCTTCCATTAGTCCTCCAAGACGGCCACCGGTGAGGTTGTACAGCTGATCGCCGATGGCTTGCCCTTCCGGTGCCTGCTTCGGTTCGCCCCCACCTTCGCCATTGGCCCATTTCAAGATATAGTAGCCACCAAGTCCCCACAGGAAGAGGAAGCAAGCAGCACCAGTTGTGAACATGACTGTAGGGAAGACCACGATCAAGGCCACGCCAACCATGAATACTGTGAAGAGGACAGCGGCCAGCAGGCCAACCACAAGTGCCACGACCAGAGCGAAGATAAAGACGGACAAGCTGAAGAGCACGAAGAGACCAAGCGGTATTCCAGTAAGAGCGAGGTTCATTCCCAGAAAGGCCTAGATATCTCTGTCAGTAGCTTGAACCTCGTGGCGAGAGGATGCCATACAGAGAGCTTCGGATTCCTAAGCATGAAGTCCTGCAGCTTGGCCAGGAAGGCAGCTCGCTTCTCAGGAGGAAAGATGCCATCAATGATGCTCTTGCCCTTGCCTGCTATCCATCCTCCCCATGTATCGACAGTGCTTAGCACACTATCTGTTCCAGCTTTTATTTTCTCCTGAACGCCTGATACAGGTGTGTCTTTCGTAGCATCCTGGGCTTTTTCTTGCACACCAGACACACCATTCTTCAACTGATCCGTCATGGCTGCCCTGTCCGGTGATCTCGAGGTCTGGCGTATGATATCGGCTCGATTTGGGTGGCCTGAATTCCTTACTTGCAGCTTTCGAGGATTAGGAGAAGCTCTACCAGATGCGGTAGAGGAAGCCGTGGTGAAGGTAGGCACGAGGCTCAAATGTCGACAAGAAACAGAAACGCTCAATACTTAACGCAAGACACCAACACTCCTGCAGTGCACTAGGAATTCCTTCTGAACTCCACCCAAACAGGTTTTGTTCACATGCAACGCGTGGGACAAGTGCGCGTTCTGACGTACTTTCCAACAGCAAATAAGCTCATAGTAGCGTGAACTCTATTGCACTTCCCTGTTCGGTACGTCGCCTGGAAATTTTGGCGGCGACAGCTCCACGAAATTGAAGATACCGAGCCTTCGACATCACTTTGCGACACTCCAACCACGATGGCAGAGATGGAAGCGAAGAAACGAAAGCGACAATCGAATGGCGTCGAGCGTCCTAACAAACGCGTTGCTGGCGACAACATCAAGCTCATACATCTCGATGGTGAAACAGGCGCTCACCCAGTTCTTCTCACTGCGCCAGGCGTGAAAACCCCTCAGGTGCCTTTCAAGGCCTATTCGAAACCGAGATCGTCGAAACACGCCAATGCGCCTGTCAAGCCAAGCACTCACGACCTCCTACTACATTCATCGCAACATCCAAAGCTCGACTATACCGCAACGCCTACGCTCGGCGAGGACGATTTGAAGCATTATGTTTGCATATTCGACCCCGCTTCAAATACTCTCGAAGTCGCAGAAGCCCACCATTTGACATTGACGAGCACACTTCGCTCCGAAATCTACGAGTTAGACGAAGCCGAGAAAGAGCGTTTGAGCTATGCCAAGCAGCGTGAAGCGCTCGGAAGCGAATTTGGTACCAAGAAAGCAAAGAAGGCAATTGCAGCCAAGACAGAAAACGCGATTATCGGTGATCGCAAGGGCAAGGGCAAGATCACAGACGTAGAAAGCGCCATACTAGAGTCGGTCGGCGAGACGACAGCGGGCGCTGCATCAAAAGCTTCTGAGAAGGAAATTGCGGATGCGCTCCTTGCTGCGAAGCCGATCCCGCGACCGAATATCGAGGCAGAGCACCCAGAGCAGGTCTACACATTCGAATCGCTGGTAGGAGATGCCCAACAGTACATCAAAATCAAAGATTGGCAGGACAAGGCGAAGGCAGGAGATGCAGTGGAATTCAAAGGCATTCAGTATCCGGCAACACGACTGAAGTTTGTGGCAGACGATCCTCGCAAGCTCAAGGCGCTGAAGTATCTCACGTTGCTTCTCGAGTTTCACAACGTGCTGTCGAACGCAGGGAAGGCTGGCAAGAAGGTGCCGAAGAAGGAGGTATTACAGAAGCGACTGCCTGCATCGCGTTGGTCGGAACAGCTGGTGGACTCAGTACGCCGGCGGTTCACGAATGAGAGTGGTCAGGAGCTTGGAAAATGGCAGATGGACAACCTATACACGTAAGTGCAACTCGCTCCGTTGCGCGACTGGTGCAAAGCTCTCCACGTCACAGACAGCTGCCTCAAGTCGAGAGCGTCTCGCGGAGCGATGCTTTTCTTCATTTGCACATGCTAACGGATGGGCAGGCACATCTGCGCTCTTGCCCTGTTTATCGACAACATGGAAGTCGATATCTGGCTTCTCAAGGAAGATACGAAGCTCGAGATTCGCGCTCTCACTCAGTACTTCCAAGAACTAGGCGCGCGCGTGGGAGCCGTCACTGAAGCGGAGCGCACCCGGAGAGAGATGACCAAGGCACAGGCAGCTGCGACCCGTATGGCACGATTGAAGCTGCCCCTGCAATTCCCACAAGCAAGGAAGGGACGCCGTGCATAGATCATTTTTGCGTAGGTAGCTCCGATGAAACGAGGCCACCGAGCCATTGGAAGCAAGACCGGCTGTCTGGCTTGATAACCTGGAGTTGGAGTTGAGAGTGAGTTCATGTGTTGCCTGTCTTGGCATCGCCGGATTTGGTTCCCCGAATAACACTCGGGCACTCCTTTGTCTTCGTTCATGCAACTTTAGCATCCATTACTTCAGCAGAATGACCAACACTTGACGACGCTGAGGAGAGGTCAGACACCATGATCAAGATGAAAAGACTGAGCTCTAGTCATGACGCTGATCCGCGCAGCTATTGGCATTTGAGGATCCCTGGCACCATCACAGAATTAAAAGCATCCCTTGAATCCCAAGGCATAGCTTACCTAAAGAGCTCAAATAAGGCGACTCTCACAGATATACACATACGGAAGCAATGCGGTCACCTAGATTATCAACAATGCGACATCGAAGAATTGAGCAGCTTCTGCACCAGTCGAGGCCTCCTACTCCTCCCAGACCTCGAAGGCAAAAACAAACGCCAACGCAAGAAGTTACTAGTACAGCACCTTCAGGACGCAGACGATAGCTCTACCTTCAACAGATTTCTGGACCTGCCCCCAGAAATGCGCGTCAACATTTATGAGTTCTACTTCCAGGACCTTCAAGCCTCCATGCCGGATCTGCTTCTAGGGACTCCAAATGTATCCGACTGGAGTCCAGACGTTGCAAGAACGCAGCCACCCATCACCATTACTTCACGACTCATCCGCAAAGAAGCTTTACCAGTATTCTACGACAACATCACTTTCTCTTTCGCGCCTGGTCCAAGAATTCGCGAAATCGAACGCCAGTTCCTCGAGCTTGCGCCGCAATCTGTCCTTGACCAGGTCTGCAATGTTGCAATGACGGGACATATCATGTTCGACTATTTCGCTGATGATCCAGTAACTGGTGACGAGGTGGGCTTCCGATGGGGAGCTGATTGGACCCTAAGCATTTCTCCCAGCAACATGAGTCTGCAAATGGATGGTATGCTAGAGATCAAGGAGGGTGACTTTGGCGTGGTCGACGAGCTGGGCGAGGATGATCTTGATGATGCCACACACATTCGAGCCGATGTTGTGATGCAGAATCGTTTGGCTAAATTTCTTGAAAAGCGAGACTACGATGGTAAGCGATTCCGGCTTATCTCTGATGATGTCCGCAATATTCGAGAATTGTTCGGAAAGGATGGTGGGTATGAATGGCATGGAGGCTTACCTTCGGACATGGAAGAGGATTCTGAAGGAAGTACCGAAGGCGAAGAGGACTAGGGCATCACAACGAGTACGGCATGCAACAACTTGGACCAGACCATGGAAATCATTCTGGGACCTCAGAATGGACTGCTCCAGATTACTCCTGCCCGCCGAACTGCACTGAGGTCACAGATCATAATATTCCCATCTTCTGCGACTGTCCTGAATCATCAAAGCCTCGCACTCAGTAGCCTGGACGGCCGGTTGTCTTGATCGTGTCTGAATGGAGCAGTCATTTTTGTCTCGCAACATGAGAATGCGGAGTTCGGAAATCGCAATACACAAAGGATTTCGAAGCATGAATGATACACAAAGACGTTCGCTCGCGCACCAGGTCGAATGCGACGAGCCAACAAAGCATTTCATGCTAGCCGAATCCGGCTGCATAGGCAATACTTCAATGCAGAAGTGCAATGCACATCTTCTGGTACGGAATCACGACCATCACCAAGATCTGATCGACTCATCCGGCAGAATAAGCCATCAATAACCATGCACTTCGACACAGGAGACCTGCGGCGCCTCCGGACCGATCCCGTCACGTATTGGTACATTCATGTACCATACAGTGGTAGAGACGTGAAAGCCGACCTCGACACATGGGGTAGGGACTATCTCAAAAGCTATAATAAAGAGAAGCTACGGGACATTCACCGTCGCCGCCAACGAGGACTTCTCAATTACAGCAAGTACGATGTCGAAGAGTTGCGTGGTTTCTGCACCAGTCGAGGTCTGAAGCTCCCAAAGGCTGGAAAAACCAAGCGGCAAAACAAAAATCTCTTGATCAAACATCTGGACGCTGCCGATGATGATGCGACATTCGACAGATTTCTGGACCTGCCACCGGAACTTCGTGTTATTATATTCGAATGGCACTTTAGAGACATTGCGCCATCCGGACGCGAGAATCACTATCTTGCGGAAACCATCATCAGGGCTCAGCCGCCAATCACAAGGACTTCACCACTCATTCGCAAAGAGGCACTCGATGTCTGGTACAAAATGGTGACATACAAATTTTACCCAAGAACAGCGTTCAATGGAACGGAAGAAGATTTCTTCCTGTCGCAACCCAGCTTTTTGAAGCGTGTCAAGAACTTGGAGATCGTCCTGAGGCCCATGGTCGAGGTTGGGCAGAAAGATGCTGCTTCATACTTCGACGGCGAGATTCATTGGAAGGTGTCGGTCGTGAATGGTAAGGCCGATTTGGCTCTGCATGAGGAGGTGGCCCTTAGACCAATTGATGGCACTTTTGACGAAGTTGTCAAGAATCATGTAGAGGCTGTCGCGCGATGGCGGTGGATGAATTTCCTGGGACGTTGTGGTGTTGATGAGGACGACGTTGATATTGGAAGATTGCGTGTCGATCAACTCCCATACCTTTTGGAGAGAATCACTGACTCCACAGCTGAACAGGAACAGCTTCAGCAAATTGCTCTGGATCAAGCTGACTTAGACATGGAGGAACTTGTGGCTGAGGAAGATATGGAGGAGCTTGAGCTTATGCGTAGGCAACGAGAAGAGTCAGGGAATTGATCTAGATACCACAAGTTGTCGCAATGCGAAGTCTGGGCGTGTAGGGACATTTCTTGCTGGGCCGTCCCGTTTGGACAGCACATTCACTTGCCATGCCGACATCTTGCCGAAGCCCGCTTTGCCATCTGCGCCTGACAGCTCGACTTGGACTCTGACAAACACTTCAATTCGAGCTCAATATTCCCATCACCTCACCGCCAACATGGAATCGGAACCCAATCTGGCAGCGCTACCGGCCGAACTGCAAGTTGAGATCGCACAACTACTCGAGGAAGATCAGGATGTCCGCGCACTTCGCGCAACTTCTCGAACACTAGCTGCGAACTGTACAGACCTATTCGCTGAGCGATTCTTCCAGCGGCGCAGCCATCTCTACACTATGGGTGGACTCGAGGCACTACGCGACATCAGCCGGAAGCCGGTGTTTGCGCGACACGTCAAGCATGTCGAGCTCGTGGTCGTTGATGTCGATGATCAAGACGAGGCATTTCAGGAGGATATCGAGTCTCGAACAGGAGTCCATCTCGCAGCGACAGAGGAAGCAGAGCGCTGGTACCGAGCAGAGCAGATGAGACGGCAGCGATGCGACTATAGTCTGCTGCACCAGGGCACTTGAGGCTTTCAAGCGACTCGGTGTAGCCAAGGACATCAAAGTGACGGCCAATCTCTGGATGCGGAAAGCTCGAGCTCAGCAATTCAATACGCGAAGAATCGACGTGGAAAAGGAAGTGCGGGAGACGCACGGAGGAGTCTACGGTGTCAAGGCATTGCTACAGAAGATCAAACCATGGGCGGAAGCCAGCGACATATGTGCTGGCGATATCGACGAGGCTACGCAGTCTTTACTGCTAGCAATCGCGTGAACCGGCCACATGGTCGACACTCTCGATCTCGGTTTTCGAAGCAGAGACGCTCTGGAAGACTCCTTTCTCCCATTCTACCACCTCGAATTCGAAGACGAAATCGACCAGGTATGGCAGGCTTTTGCACAATTGAAGAAACTGCGACTCGGCTTTGCAGATAACCCGTATGGCTGGGGCTCAATCGAAATGCTCAGGTCTGCCACCAATCTCGAAGAGCTCTCAATCAGTATGGCTGCCGGCGACCTTGTACGCTTAGGCTCCTTGTCTTCAGCTCAAGAGATTGGAGCTTCGAACATCAAGCGTCTCGCCTTGACCGATGCACGCACGACAGAAGCAGACCTCAAAGCTCTACTCTCTCGCTATAAGCACTCCCTTGAGAATCTCCATCTGACCAACATTTCACTTTCACACGACGATGACTGGCTAGAGCTGTTTCAATGGATGCACCAAGAGTTGACACAGCTGTCTACTTTCAGCGTCTGTGAGCTGTGGATCGATCAGAACGACGTTCCAAAGCATATTTACCTGGCGACTCCCGGCCACTACACCACGTTCACGGGCAATCGTGGCACTTTACTTTACATCGGTCGGCTCGCCGGTGTATACCTTGGTTTGCAGGAGAAGCAAGATGGGAATGATTTTGAGAATAGTCGGGAGATCTTCTTTGGAGGTTGGTGAGGCTTCTGCGATAGAGAGCTCTGAGGAGGATGTGCGAGAAATGGAGATTCGAAACGCAGCATTGTGCAAGGAATTGGACGTGAGCATGAGCTTGGGGATGGCGGGAATGGCTTGTAGAATGTCCTGAGGTTTACTTAAGCCAAGCCAAAGCTACTAAGATTTTCGCTTGACATAGCCACGACAGTTTACCATAATTTGCTCTCGAGGAATTAAGTGACCACCAAAATATCCTCTTACACTCTCTATCAACCATGGTCACCATACTACATCTCCCAGCTGAGATACAGGCTATCATCGCCACTAACTTGTCAAACTCGTCCCTCAGAGCCTACCGCCAGTGCAATAGCGAACTAGAGAACAGCTCGCACGATGAGTTTACCAATCGCTTCTTCACCCTCCGTCGCCATCTCTTTACTGCGCATTCGCTCGAAAGACTTCGAGAAATTAGCTGCAGTACCTTGGTTCGACATGTTCGAGATCTGGAATTTATTCCTTGTCCGGTGGTCGACGTGAAAGAAGGAAATTCAACCCTTCCAGAGCTTCAAATTACAATCAAAAATCTGAGAAACCTCAAAGCACGCAACTCAAAATTGCTGACCGAGATCTTCACAAATTTCAATAACGCCAATGCAGCGCAATGCTCTCTCCGTCTATTTGCAGGCCCATGGTCAGACCACGGCTGGGGTCCATATTTCGCTGGCGAGACAGCAGAAGATGGCGCTCCGACTACGAGGACCATCGGAATTTTTGGCGTCGCAACATTGATCCGCTCCTTAGGAAACTTTGTCCGTGTAGACAATTTGTCACCAGGCTCCTTGAACCCTGTATTCCGACGCGTAACCAGAGCCCTCCTAAGATCCCACCATCGCATATCCAACCTAGACTTCGGCGGTGGTAGTTTTCGGAGACTGCATTGTCATCGAAGTTTCAGTCTGATAAGTTCGCGAGACTTTGGAGCCATATGCCAGGATACGACAGACTTGGTGCTAGGTTTTCATGACGAGCCGGAAGACCTGGATTGGAAGAAGATAGCCATGTGCTCGAATCTAAAGAGCTTGACTATTGATGGAGGTGATCTGGATATCGGGTTTCCTTTGGCGCAGAGTTCGATTGCCACGAGTGTGGAATTTCTTCATCTATCTGGGATGAGGACCACGGAACATTGGGCTTATTGGATATCTTTTGGAAGTGCTGCCGGAGCGGGTTCGAACTATCTGGCTTTCTCTTGTGACTTTGATCGAAGGATCTTGGAGAGAAGTTTGCTGGGCTTTACTTCAGCGGAGATTATGTGAGATCGTGTTGACTGGCATCAAGACGGACGGTGAAGCTGAGTACTTTCCTGGACCATCACTGGATGAATTTCGTGTCGTGAAGGGCAGGAAAGAGGTGGAGGACTTCTTGCAGGGATTGATCGATCGAGGAGGCACAGGCTCGGCATGACAGTTCGTCATCGCCGCCCAGGCTGATTGAGAGCTCTTCGATATTGCTTACTAATTTGAGCATTCGATCTCGCCCCAACCTATCCTGGTTGGCAGCACGGACCAGGTGCTGGTGATAGATTGCATGTGAAAAGCTCGGACCGCAGCCTAGCCTGGTCCACTTCCGCAGCTCGCATTCTTAAACCGCACTTCCCTTCGCAACAAAACCTGACTTCAGCACTTAACAATTGCAACACCGAACACTTACAACGCCGCCCCGAGTCTGATTGTCGCAACACCATGGCGACATTCGCGAAGCTTCCGGCAGAGATGCATATCGAAATCGCTGGCTACCTCGACAGCGACGGAATATTCGCACTGCGCCAGACTTGTCGCGTGCTGGCCAAGAACTCCCACGATATCTTCGTCGACCGATTCTTCCGCCGAAGAGCACATATCTTTACCAAGGACTCGATCGATGTCCTGCGGGAGATCAGCGCCAGTCCATTTGCTCGATATGTCGGTGAGCTCGAGCTGGTCGCTGTCTGCGAGGGTGTTCACTCGCGGTTCGACGGCTCCTTGGAACACGGGCGTGGGCGTGATCCAATTACTGGAGCTCGGCTCGCCCACCAAATAGATGACGCGATCTCGTTCGATGGCATCAACCTTGTCGACATCTTCCAGAATTTCCAGAGAGTCAGGGCCTGCCGCAGTGTCAAGGTCTCAACTCGCTTGTGGTCCGATCCATATGATGAAGCTGTCAAGAAGAAGGCTCGGTCCCATGGTATCTTTGGGGTAGCACTGCTGGCTGGGAAGCTTGACCATCAGCCTCTTTCGTGGATGGAATTGAAAGATTACACCGTCAGCAACATTATCAACCTGGTCAACCGAGCTCTTGTGGTCAGCAAACTTGAAGCTCAATCTCTGAACTTCAGCTATGGCAAAGGACGGCATAATAGCATTCACAGAAAACTGGATCTACCGTGGTGTAAGCTCCCACTGGCTTGGGAACACCTGCGTTCGCTGGCGCTGGGACGGGATTTCTGGCCGAGAGAATCAGATTATCAGCAACTATGCCAAGTCATTGCAAAATGCTCCAAACTCGAATGGCTTGGTCTTGACGGAGTCGATCTATGGCACGTGGGATTCGTGGAAGCTCTAGCTGCCGCACTTCTTTCGACCAGCATCTCATCGGTCACTTTGAAATGCTTGGAGATTACGAGAAAGAAGCTGTGTGACGAATTCCTCCACGATCTTCTACCCCGCTTGAAACATCTTCACCTGGCGGATATCCATGTAGAAGAAGGGTCGTGGAGTGATGTCTGTAGGCTCCTGCGCAAAGGTGCTCTGAATGAGTTGAGGCTGGAATGGATGTTGCAAGGGGGTTGGCCTTGCCCGGACCCAGTAGGAGAAGGGAGATACCACGCCGAGGGGGTGCACGAGGTGGGCCAGATGCTAGATCAATTGATTGACGATGGGAGTCTTGACGGGGAAGATTGATGACTCTGATGACTTTTAAGTCGTAGCGGAGTTTGGATGCGCAGAGGAGGGCCAAGTCAGCCTGTTGATTCAGTGTTGGGGCCTGTTTCGGCTTGCAGGCCGCTTGCCATGGCGCCCGATGCGAAGTCGAGGTTGCATGTACGGGCAAGACAGTCACGGAAGTCGCATGACCAGCAATCCGAACTCGTGTGGTTGGGCATGGAATATCTTTCAGAGTAGCTAGAGGAAGGAGCATTTGTGGTTCGCTATGGCGGTCCGTAGAGTCCAAGACAGGGCCCCGTTCGCTGCAGCAATGATACCACGATCCAGCCGCGGTGCACTTCTCTTGTGCTTCATAACCTCATCTTCGCACCATCCGCCCCAAGTCACTTCTCATACTTCTCCCCCTGAATCGTAGCCACAACTTTCCTCGAATGCTTACTCGCCCTAAACTCCAAATACCAAATCCCTTGCCTATCACCAATTAGCATAATCAAAACCCCCTCTCGCCCTCACACACTCACCAAGTCCCCGTATTCAACCTCCCCTCACTAATCGGCACAGTAACACTCGCACCAACCAACGCACTCTTAATATGCGCCGGCATATCATCAGGCCCCTCACATGAATGCCTATACAAATTCCCCTTCTTATCCTGAGGTGCAATTCGATCTAAAGCATCACTCATATCTTCTCGAACATCTGCGTCCCAGTTTTCGTTTAGTGAGAGGCCGCAAGATGTATGTTGGACGAATAAGTGTAAAAGTCCGACTTTGTATTGCTTGAGTTCGGGGAGTTCGGACGTTACGGTGTCGGTTATTAGGTAGGAGCCTCGACTTCGGGAGGGGAGAGTGAAGGTTTTTTGGAACCAGGACATTGCTGGAGGTGGAGGAGAGGATGGACAATTTGTGGGTGGACAGCAGTTGCAGGTTGGAAGTCTGGGCGTTGGTCCTTGGATTGAGCTTCCGCTGAGGAGATCGAAAGGGTAGGTTATTGGTTTGAGGAGAATGTGGGCGAGGTTGGGGAAGAAGGCGAGGATGAAGATTGCGAGGAAGAGGCAAGTGTTTCGTAGATTTGTGTCGAACATTGAGTGAAGAGGAGTGACGTCAAGGTTGAAAGAGGTCGAGGGTAGTTTTTTAACTTCACGAAGATATGGACCGCCGTAGAGGATAATAACACTTCACGCGACAGTGGTTGGAGAAGAGAAGATCATCAAGACTTTTTGTCATTCATTGCATCGTAGCATAAGGCATTCTCGTAGTCTCATATGATGTGAGACCTGGTCAGCTGCTTCCAGGCAGCTGCATTATCCATCGCTCATTCGTGGATAAAGAAACAAGTATTTGGGCCAACGTGGCCTTCTCGCATAATCGCATGACTCTCCAATGACGCCTCTCTCCAGAGTAGCATATGGTTCGAAGGACAGATAGAAGCCAAGGCTTAGCAAGAGCAAGCTTCTTTCTTCTTCTTATCCTTCTTCTTCTCCTCCTCACGAACGAAGTAGAAGGCTCCCTTGAAGCGAGGATCCTCCTTCCAGTTGCCGGTCATGTCCTTGATGTCGCGAAACATGCTGTTAGAATAGTCAGTAAATGTTAATTGGGTGTTACAGAGTCAAACAAGGTCTCACCGCAAGGTGTGACTGCCATCGAGTTCGACGACCCAGCACATCTGATCATCCTTCAGGTCGACTGGCGCCATCTTGCGCTTGTCATAAGCTCCCTCCGCCTTCGCGATCTTCATGTTGTCCTCCTCGACTTGAGCCGTAGTGCGACCGAGCCAGGCATTTGCTCCAGGAGCTGCTACATCTCCGCCTGGCTTCTCTGCGCCGAAGGCTGGGATGTAGACATGGGAGTTCGCGCCGCTTTGGAAATGCATCTTGGGCTCAGGTGCTGGTGGTGCTGGCTCCGGACAGGCTACTGGAGCTGGTGGCGCAGCTGGGTAGGGCTGGTAATAGCCTTGCGGGATGTTGTAGATGGGATGAGAGTAGTACTGTGCCTGTGGGTAAGCCGTCATGTTTGGGGCATGAGCATAGTAGACTGGCTGTGGGTAGTTGATGACTGGGGGCTGAGGCGAGGGCGCCTTCTCAGTGGGTGGAGCCGCTGGTGGTGATGGCGACTTGGCCTTGGCTGGCATGTAGCTGTGGAAGTGAAGGCCATTGTTGGTGTCGTAGCCGGCGGATGGCGCAGCGGTCTGCAGACAGTGCTGGTCGGTGGACGGCCAATGCTCGTAGTCTTCATCACCAGCGGCAGACATCTTGGCTTTGGGTCGGTGGTGTGAAGGTTGTGCAGATGGTGGTGGTGGAAGAGGAAGCTCTTGTCTGATGCGACGTTGGATATGCGCGTGGCGATGCATGTGACAAGTGGTGGGGGCGAAATGAAGTGAGGTTGTGAGGTGCTTGTGCCAGCGAAAGTCGAGGCACATGGAAGGAATGAACTTACGGTGTGGGTAGTGTGCGTCTGTGCTCGAGGCCGAGAAACTGTGTGCTGGTGAATGACTCTTGTTTTGCGGCGGCCGTCGTAGCGATGAGGTCTTGGAGGCGGATCTTCAAGCCAGACGTCGGCAAAAGGCCAGCACATTGCAGTCTGTGGAGTAGTTCACGCGAAAGGAAGGAGCAAGGGCGATGCGCGACGGCCGCAGAGTGAGGTACGACTGCTCAGATAAACGATCACGCGCACTCAACTTGCTGTCATCCCGCTCGCAACTTTCACATGCACGGCTACGTGATCGCAAAAGGCAGGCCATGGATATCGCCGCATCGTGAGGAAGCCATGGGCGCTCAGAACAGCAGAATGGCCTGTAAGCCTAGGTCTGACATTGAGATACATTAGCGGCAATGCCCGACTCTGGCTCTAGGTCGACAAGTCTTTGCCCCGGAGTTCTTCATCGCTACACCAACAGGATCAATACGAGGACATGAGCGCAAGAAAGGAGGAAAGCATCAATGTACTGCGCTGTTGAGAGCGCTGATGAATTTGCTATTTGCTGTCATTGAGCTCGACCAGCATTTGCCAGGAGCATGAATCATTCAGTCGTGATATGTCCAAGACCATTCTTTCCTCCAAGATAAGTATGTCCAATCCAAAATCCAAGCGCCAAACCAAAAGAGCGGACGGCAAGATTGCCAACATGAAGCAGCAAACCCAAAACTACCGAAGTGTCCTCCAAGAATCAATTCTGATGCAGAGAGGTCGCCGAAGCATGTTGGATGCTTCAGTCTCCATCTGCTCTGTAGTGCTTAAGATCCGCTTCTAGACTGATGCCTGCTGCTTCTCGTCCACAGAGCCGGCGTTTGTCCTGCGAAGCTTGTTTGCCTTGCGTCTGCGCTTGATGGCTTTCCAGCTTTCAACAGCGCCTACGAAGCAAACAATGCTTCCAAAAACGAGACCCCACTCCCATGTCAGGGGCAGATGTCTAAAGACAATGCGGTTGATCACCGGTATGTAGATGATCGGGAAGGGAGTGAGAAGTCCAGCCAGGACAGCATAGAAGAGGAACTTGTTCTTCGTGATGGCGTAAAAGAGCTTGAGATGAGGTCGCTGTCCAGCTTCCAGAGGATACATGTTGAACAAGCTAAGATCGAGATGCTTGGCCTCCCATGCCATGACGGAGAGCAGAACAGTGAGGATACTGTATGCTGTGCCTCGGGCGCGGTACGGGAGATCGCAAGTCGAGTTGTAGTTGTGGTTGCAGTCGTCACCAAGGTCGCCATCTCCGACGCCATATGCGACGATGCAGAATGATGCGAGGCAGAGACTGCCCATGCATGTTCCGTAGATAAATTTGTCGATGATCAGCTCCCAAGTGAAGACGCCAGCCTTGAGTAAGTGCGGTGGACGGGTCATGACATCTGAAGAGGCTTCTTCGAGACCTAGACCAATGGCCAGGAAGGATGAACTGACGAGATTGGCGAAGAGAATCTCGAGTGGTGAAAGTGGGAAAGTAGAGACACCATTCCGATCCTTGAAAGCCAGTCCGATAAGGAGAAGAATGACCTGGGCGATGTTGCTGATCAGAAGATGGAGGAGGAATTTGCGGATGTTGTCGAAAAGTCTTCGACCTTCACGGATGGCCGACACAATCGAAGCAAAGTTGTCATCCGTCAGAACCATGTCGGCAGCTTCTTTGCTAACATCGCTACCGTTGATACCCATGGCCACGCCAACGTCTGCGCCTTTCAAGGCTGGAGAGTCATTGACTCCATCTCCTGTCATAACACAGTATTTGCCTCTGCGCTTCAAAGCGTGGAGCATACTGAGCTTCGTTGCTGGACTGCAACGTGCAATGACCAAAGGCAGAATGTCCATGGCATCCATCTGTGCTTCGGACAGCTTGTCAAATTCCGAAGCAGTCATGACTGCATTCGGTGAAGAGCTTCCGGCAACTTCTGGTGCAAGGATTCCGATCTCGCGAGCAATGGTAGTTGCAGTCTTCAGATGATCTCCAGTCAACATATGGACCGTGATTCCAGCAGCTTGACAACGCTTGATGGCGCCAGCCGATTCGAGTCGTGGAGGGTCGTAAATGCCAACCAGTCCTATGAACTCCAGACTCTGCTCCATGAGGTCGCGGTCACTAGTCTTGCTATTGAGCTCTTGAGGCAATCTTCGGTGGGCGAGACACAGCACTCTGAGACCTTCCGTGGCCATCGCATCTGCCTGAGCCAAAATGTCTTTTGAGGTAGCCTCATTGACATTCATCAGAGGCAGAAGGACTTCGGTCGCTCCTTTAGTATAACAGATCTTCGCACCAGATGAGACGTCATCGTAAACCGCTGTCATCCGCTTCACAGAACTGTCAAATGAATGCTCGGTCACGATCCTTAGACCATCCCTCGAAAGCGTGTCCACCTTACCACTTTCGCAGCGCATGGCCATGACATGTAGAGCTATTTCCGTCGGCTCGCCAGTAGCTGTCCAGTGCGGCTCGTCATCCTTGGGTTCTGAAATGGTGGAGACATTGCACAGCGCAGCTATCTGGAAGAAGGTTCGAAGCTCAAGATCATTCACCAGATCTTGCGCCCATTGCAGCTTGCGGCCTTCCAACTGTAAAACGCCAACAGTCGGGTCAAATGGATGCTGTGCGTCCTCCACTTGAATGGTCCTGCCGCTTGCAAGCCAAGCTTTGCGGGCAAGCATTTTGCCCTGGGTGAGTGTGCCTGTCTTGTCAGAGCAGATATTCGTGACACCTCCGATAGCCTCGAGAGCGCCCATCTTCCTGACAACAACGTTACCCTTGGCCATAGCTTTTGAGCCCACTGCCATGGTAATGGTCAGCACTGCGATAAGTGACTCAGGGATCACAGCTACAGCAACGCAAATTCCATAGATCAAGGTCTCATCATCGATGTCCCAGACATTGGCAGAGAAGACAATGATAGCGAGGAGTATGGCCAGGGCAAATAGGAATAACGCAAACCATGAAAGCTTGACTTGAAGTGGAGTACCGATCAGTCCAAGAGCACCTTTCAGCCCGTGCAACGCACGTCTTCCTGCACGCACGTACCAGGGCCGTAAAAAGTCCTTTTCGTCTTTCTTGCCTTTCAAAGACTCAGCAATTTGGCCGATCACTGTGTTCATTCCAGTCCCTACGACAACACCAGTAGCTCGTCCACGAGTGACTGTCGTGGCGGAAAAGGCCATGTTCTGTCGGTCACCAGGTGAGTCATCTTTCGTGCTAGAAATGAATTCTGCATCTTTCGAGGCAGGCTTTGACTCGCCAGTGAGCATTCCTTCATCGCTCGCGAAGTTGATGGTGTTTAGTAGACGAACATCGGCGGGCACCTTATCACCGACCGCGAGCTGAACCAGATCTCCTGGTACCAGCTCTTCGGCCTTGATGGTATGCAAGCTACCTCCATCACGGATGGCCTTGCAGTCCGGAGCGGAAAGAGCCAAGAGCGAGGCGATAGTCTGCTCGGCTCGATAATCCTGGAAGAAGCCAACTATGATGTTCAAGAGGATGACAGCACTGATGACTCCACCTTCGATCCAGTCCATGGTTGCATAGCTCAAGATCATGGCAATGGCCAGGACGATCGTCAGACTATTGGAGACTTGGCGTATCAGAATCCTCCACCAGATCACACCATCAGACGCCTCCAGTCTGTTCAGGCCATACTGCTCACGGCGCTTGTTGACTTCAGCAGCCGTGAGACCATTTCTAGACTGGGTCAGTGTCTTGCATCATGTGAACAAGTGACAAAGAACTCACTGGACATCGGTCGCCAAGAGGCTTGCCACTGAGGCGTGGGTCAGGGTATGTGCATGATCGTGAATCTTGCTGAGATCAATATCATCAATAGATATGATAGAGTTTGTTGTTTTTGTATCGCGAGCTCCGTCGCAGGCCTTGTCGTTCATGAGAACAGACTCCCTACTGGACGAGCCCGCGCTCGGTATAGGCGGCGGATCGTCGACATTGCCGCTGTCGTCTGCAGCTGGCAGGCCTCCCGGGCCATGCGGTGCTGTCGAGTGCTGTTGAGACCCGACATCGAAGTTGGACGAGGAAGCAGGAGGTTTTTCCATCAATTACCTAAGGCAGAGCAGCGGCCTTTCGCGTGGAAGGTCAGATGTTCGGGGGAGGAAAGACAAAAGCCAGGTAGAGGTACCTGCTTCAAATCTTATGCAGAGGAGGGAGGGGAAGAGAGAAGGGTACCCACGTGGCGCGGAGAGGAATGGAATGGAATGCGTGGCCTGTCCTGGCACACTCTGGGCATGACATGCAACCAACCACAAAGAGTTCAAGGTGGACTCTAGCCAAGCTGCGTGATGCATGTCGAAGACTTTGGCGTGATGGCGGCAAAGGACTGCTTTGTTCGCCTGTTTGTTGCCTCTGAGCTGGTCATGTTTGCTCGCATGCTCGCCTGCTGTTTCTGATAGCTGTACCTCACTCTACCTCACCCCAGGTCTCCCCAGCCAATCTCACGAGATGTCTCTGGGGTCGAGCAGTGCTAATGGTGTAGCTTCGGTAGGGCTGGTGGTTCGAAGCGTGAAACAATGGAACGGACGAGCAGGGATTGTTGTGCCAAGTCGCGCTAGTGACGCTAGCCGAGGCGTCGGTTTTCATCCTTGCGTGCCGGCTTCGCGTCTTGCCTTCTTCTTGTGATAACAAACAGACAACACATTTCTACGCCACGACAAGTACCAACAAGACATGCGCCGTGGCCATCTGGAGAAGCACACAAGCGTCGCGAGATGACAGCTGAAGATGGATCCGACGCATTGGGAATGATCAGCATCCGGCATTGCTTCCACTGCGGCTAGCGGCAGGGATGCAGCTCTCCACCATGTGTAGCTATCGTGGCATGTGACAGCTCTTTGCTAGAAATGGTAAATCGAAGTCGTACTTCATTAGTTCGGTCCCAGGATTCGACAATGTAGGCAAGGGCGGAGAGCCGGCGGTAATACATATAAGGAGGACAAGGTAGGTCCCTTAGAGAATCTAGGATCGGGCGGAGAGCCGGTTTCTTAGTATTCTTCTAGTAATCTTACTCTTCTTTTAAATATTCTATTCTCTACCTTATCGTCGCTATCCTCTCTTACTCTTTCTATTATACGTTCGAGCCTTGTAATAGATACCGCTATAGCTAATATTAATAGCTTCGTAGAAGCTATAGTATTCGACTTTACTACTACTATAGCTAAGCTCGATAAGGTAGTATTTAATACGCGTTTTAACGTAAATAGAGATATTAAAAAGTATAGTATTAATAAGCTTACTATAGTAGAAGATATAGTAGATATCTTTAGTAGAATATATATTATCGATAAAGACGATATACTACTAGATCTCGCTAGTTTTAATAATACCGCTAGCGCTATAGAAGAGGTTAATAATAATATTAATACTAAGGGTAAGATTATAAGTAATAAAGAGCTAATAACTAAGAAGAAGTCGTCTTACGGATATAACGAGTTT